>JABANP010000467.1:0-41420 GCA_013115135.1 Perkinsus olseni
TGGTAGTAGTAGTAGTAATAAGATTCAACAAGACCGTATATACTGTAAATACTATTCACCACTATCACGAACACAATATGATTGTTATCATGCAACTATGTGTTGTAGATACATCACATGGAAGAGCATCCGACGAAGTCATCATTAACTCCGATGAAGAGCCGTCATCGTCATATTCTGATGACAATGACAATGATGACAGGAATAATAGAGAACACGATGGAGAATATGATGATATACATCATAATACAGTGTATCAACAACAACAACAAGCATCATCATCTTCATCAACAACAGCTGCTACGTCGTCGTCATCTCCCATGCCATTATATATTGATCTAAGGGTTGATACCCCCATACTAGCTGGAGAGGAAGTATTCTTTCCAGCTACACCTTACTTCTCTAACGCTTATGCTTATTGTTATAGAGGTATATGGTTACATAGGAATAATTCACGAATGAATCTTAAACTAATCATCCATCATCAACAACAACAGACCACTGCTTGGGGTCAGTATGGATGCCCTGTTATGAACACCAATGATGGTGATGATGATGATGATATTGAAATGAGATTCTGGTTATCAAGAGAGGAGGGCCAGCTAGTAGTGGATGAGAGACTATTACAGTACCTTGCTTCAGATTATACACCCTACTACATCATGGTTACTACGATAATAATAATAATACTCATGACGATAATGAATTAAATAATAATACTACCAATAAGAAGGGGGTTGATATGGCGGTTGTTATCAATGGCAGATTATCGTATAAACTAGAGCTACAGTATATGCTGCTGAAGCATTACTACGTAGCATTCAGGATTATAACGCAAAGAATATGATAGAATCCAGCAGGAGGCTACAAAAGGGTGATGATGTATCCTTGTTGAGGGATAAGAGTTTATTACAAATACCAGTGATGGAAATTAGAGAGATAGAGGCTGGATTATTGGTACAACTTATTCATACAATACAAGATTATATAACAATCCTTGATCATGATGTATACCATAACATTGCTGATGATGTCAATGGTCATGACAGTGGTCATGTATTAAGCGTATCATCATATCAAGACAATGGCGATGATAAGACAGTTGATGATGATAATAATAAAAGTACTAAGAAGGGTAAAAATGATAGCAACAAGAACAAGAACAACAAGCCTACCAAATAATCGTGGGGTCTTGGCACTCAGTCATCACTATAACTCTTATCATCATAATCATCAAGTACTATTAATGTACTGTTCGACTGCTTTGTTACGATGTTATCATAGCATCATCGCTTCGAAGTTTGTGCTGTTTTCTCCTTTACATTGACTGTTGTTGTATTGGATGGTGGTGGTGGAGAGGGCGGTGACCATACCTATCATGTCATCACATCGGAGTAGTGCCGTTTTGTGTGTGCGTACCGCGTACGGAATGTTTCTCTTCAGTCGAAGCGTATATGAACAACCCAACACCAGACGTCTGACTCACCTACTGTTATGTTCTATTAACAACACAACTGTATCACCTCAGACGCAACCACAGGCTTTCCCTCGTCAGTTATGCGCCAAAATCATTTTTGGTCAGAAAAACGCCCGGTCTGGGATTCGAACCGGGGACTCGAGCGTCCCGCGTGCAGTCAAATTATCATCATAATCACCGGCATGAAACCATTGCTGGTGACGATGAGGATGTTGTCAGAATTATCAGTTTCTGCCTCAGTCTATCATCTATGTCATCATCATCATCGTCGAAAAGGACAACAACGGCTCGTCCTCACCATAATCAGCGTGGTGGTGGTGATCATTATTATAATGATGATGCAAGGCTACACTCTAGATCATCATCATCATCAAGTACGCGACAACATGATCATTCTGAGCAGCAGCAGCAGCAGCAGCATCGGAGGGGCAGTAGAGGGCTCCGTGCTGCTGTTGCTGGTCATCACCATTACAATAGGAGAAGTACTAGCCGATCACCCAGTCGAAGAGTTCGACAGAGGACAGGACATCGGCGAGGCAGGAGGGATTATGAGGTAGTAGTGGCAGTAGTAGGGTTATTATTATCACTCATGTGAATGGTATCACGTATATATAACCGTATACTGTATGACTGTATGTAGATGGATTATGAGAGGATGAACATCATCACCTCCCGAAATAATTATGATTATACGACCAAGGATACGACGGTTGGGATGGTCTCTAGCGATGATGAAGATGATGAGAATGCCCATAGTAATGCTCTTAATGATCTCTATACTATTGATAGTGTTATCGTTATCATTAGGAGCTGCTGTTGCCAATGCTGCAGCAGTAGCTATAGCTGCGGCAAAGAACATGGCAAAGACACAAGAAAAGCATGAGTTGGATAGGAGGATAGCTGTCGCTAGGGTAGTACTAATCACATAATAATCATCTTGCCGCCTTCACCACCTTAAAAGGCCTCAACCACTGCGGCAACAGCAGCAGCAGCAGGGAGGAGGAGGAGGACAGCTAATAAGACGGTATTACCTGGATTTACTAGCATGGATGATGATGACGACGAACAGCCAGAGCAGGAGTATCCTAGTAGTAGAGGTAGCTGTGATGGGCACCATTCAGGGGAAGGTAGGATACTAGTCATGATGATAGTAGTATGATGATTCATGTAGACTCTGCTGCTGCTACTGGTGCTGGTGCTGGTGCTACTGGTGGTGCACTTGTACCACCACCACCATCATCAGGACAGATGCCGATACACACCACTAAGACGAAACAAATGGATGATTTCCTAGATGGTAAGACTAATGTGGCAACGACGACGACGAGGAGGAGGACTGACGACAATAGTCGTCATCATCATCATCATCATCATCATCATATCTCCGTGTTGTTGTTAGAGATTAAATCGCGTCATCAACTCAGACATGAAGTTGAAACTTTGAAAGATACTCTAAAGCAAGGTACATTGACAGTAGCAGAGCAGTTACGTGTTAAAGTAATAATATCATGAATATAATTCTGATGAGAATATTATGATCATCATCAGGGACGCCTTGCTGGTCTACAGAGTAAACTTGGTGGTGTTACTACTTTACAGGAATCGGAAATGATCGGCAAGGCGATGAGAGGGTAGTGGCGTCATAATCATGTTGTTCATGTTGTTGTTCATGTTGTTGTTCATGATGATCATATTCAGGGATCAACATCATGGGGATTACCAAGATGACGAGGAGACGGCTAACTTATACATTGGCAACCTACCATTCGGGGTTACTGAGGATATGCTAATAAAGGAATTCGGTAAATATGGATCGATGTAAGAATATTACCAACAATGGAGGTAGTATTGTTGTTGCATTTCAGTACCAGTGTTAAGATAATGTATCCGAGGACAGACGAAGAACGATCCAGAGGGTAGCCATCATCATCATCATCACTGGGCATTCATATTACTACACCTACCATAGTTACGTACCAGCTTTTATAGCATTCTCATCGAGAGAGGAAGCACAAGCAGCAAAGGAAGCAATGGAAAGCGGACCCTGCACGTTTGGGGGAGCTATGATGAGGGAGACTATATTACGGTAGTAGTAGTAGTAGGAGCTGCTTATCAGGGCTTGGTTATTATTATTACCAATGTTACTAGGGTTGGATGGGGTAAAGCAATGAACTCTGCTCAAGTTAAAACAGCACAACGTAATAAGAGTATGCTTGTTCAAGTCGCACAACAACAAGGAGGAGGAGAAGGAGGAGTTGTAGCTAGTAATACCTCAAGAGGAGCGACTGGATACCCGATAGTAGGGCAGCATGCTCCAGCATCATTAGTAGTAGTATGAGTATCTCAGACTACTACTACAACCACAACAACCTTACCATCACCCCCTCCTAGTGTACTACATTCCAACTTCTCACAACCCAAACCCGTAATAGCTCCTCCTCCTGTTGTTGTGGTGGATGTAATGTGTTGTTGTTGTTGTTCTGGTTGTTAGAGTATTCATGTTCATGTTGAAGTGCCAAAGTCGGATAAACAGAGATCATTGATTGATAAGATAGCAAGAATGGTAGCTGATAATGGTCGCAATGTTGAACAAGTAATCATACCACCACCACCACCACCGTCAGTGTCCTACCTTGTAGGTAGCCATAATGAGGGTCCAAGCACGGAATGGTCGCAAAGAGAAGTACTACCACAACAACCACTACTACTACAGCTGCTTCCTATCCCTTCTTCTTCCCTTCCCCCAGGTACAACTTTCTCTTTGACTATGACTCTCCCCAAGCACAGTATTATCGTTGGCGGACGTGAGTGTTGCTGCTTGTTGTTCGTGTTATTCTTATTATTCTACTCATTATGAATAATAACAGATTCGCGTATGCTCAAGGGGATAGTGGTCTACGCTGGCGAACCGAGCCTTTCATTATGTGTCAAGCCAATCCTTTATGTAGTGATCCAGGTAAGTTACGAAAGAAGTGGTATGATCATCGATACGTCTGCATCATCCTCACTATTATTTTAGCGGTTCTTTGGCATCCGCCGCCCTGTAGGGCTGCCGAAAGAAGCACTCATGACAGTAGTAACTCTTCTTCTGCTGCTGCTGGTGTTGGTAGTGGTGGTGGCCGGAGATCTGATGAAATAAAACGTAATAAACACAGCAAGAATGCAGTAGTGAGCATCAGCATGGCATTAGTATTATGGCTAGGCGGACCGGGTGGAAGATCACGTAGCAAACTGGGTGGTAAGATGTTGATACCATCGGATAAGGCTTTATTAATGGATAAGTTAACTAACCTAGCCAGTACCAATAGTAATAATGATACAGTCATCATGATCATGTTAATGATGATCTTTCTTCTTCTTCTTCTTGGTAGGATATGTTATTAAGGATTTAATGGTGTGGTGTATAGATCATACCGAGAGTAGTATTGAGATAGTTGATATGATAATACATGAGATGAAGGATGAAAGGAAGGATAGACTAAGCAAGATACCTCTCCTGTAAGAGGACTTCAAGGACGAAGATAACCTAGATACCTATCATCATGTACAGGTATTTAGTATCGGATATATTACATAATAGTGGATGCTCTACTAAGAACGGTGCCTGGAGTTATCGTACCCAATTAGAGTCTAAATGTGCACAAATAATGGCTATGTTCCGCAATAACACAACAACAACACAATGCGAAAATGATGGTAATACCAATAGCAACAACAACAATCATCGTCATCATCATCATCTCCACATTATCACGGTTAATATTGGTATCATTCAGATAACTCGTCCTCGTCATCAATAGCAGTGGACAAATGTTGTAGTGTACTTAATGCCTGGGAACAGAATGCCATATTCGGCCCTGAGTACATGAGCGGGTTGGCAGCAACATTAATGAGAACCCCTGATAAAGATCATGATCTATCCAATATCGACACCATGACGACACAAGAGGAGAGGGGACGACACTTCAGTCAATTGGAACGTTACTGTCGGAATAACGGTAGTACTAATACCAATGGCAGCAACAGCAACAGCGGGAGGCATTGATAGTGAATATTCAGGCCTATTATGGGAATATCCTAGTAGTATTACCGATGCTGAGGGGAAGAAACAATGGTTGCTCTTACAGATAATTAACGAAAGATTGTAATAACGATATTCGATAGCAACACTTGCAGCGATACTGCAAGTGTATGGTGTCCTTGATGATCAGATATCATAATAAGAATGGTGGTGGTGGTAAGATCGGTGGTGATGATTATGATGATGGTATAGATGGTGAATCAGTTGGTAGTGATGATATTAGCATAGCCACTAGTGACGATGATGAAGAGGATGAAGAGGATATTGATGGTAGTATTACTGTCCTGCTGCTGTTGTTGTTGTGATGATGATGATGTACAGGTGAAGCATTGATATTACCTGGTGATGGTATTGAAGAGGTCATCGAGATGGAGGAGGAGGAGAGGAAAGCCGTAGATAATAACCATACCACCACCACCACCACCATCATTGATGATGATGAGTCATTGGATGGTTCACCTTTATGATACCCCCATCGATAAACGTCTCCATGCCTCTTATCATCATCATCATCATCACGCTAGTTGCATCATCATCATCTCAATGTGATCATACGTTTCTCCTACACGTGTAACATCCGTTCTCTATCATTCCCTTTACTATTGTTATTATTAATAATAGCAGCAGCACTAGTAGTAGCGTTGGGAAGGTCCTTTCATTACTTTGAGGAGCAGTTTTCACCACCACCACCACCACCACCACCATTCTCTCCATTCTTGCACTACTACTACTACTACTCTAACAGCAACAACAACGACAACAAGACCAGTACTACTACTCTTAATATCTACGCTACTACTCGTCTAATGCCTAGAAGTACAAATAACAGTGCTGCTGCGGCTGCACTCAGCGGCGGTGACAACAGCAACACCAACAGTCCAACGTCGTGCTGTTCATCGAGGCTAACTAGGAATACTATCCATACGCCACGGAATAGATCGTCATCATCATTATCCCAATCTAGACTCTTAACTGATACTAAGCATTATTATGGAGATAATGATGGTGATGATAGCATAACAGCTGCTAGGGATATGATGCAACGTATGAGGAAGGCAAGAAGGAATATAACATTCAGGAAGGCCCCATTAAGGACTACTCTCAATCTATTCCATTTCATAGCCAGGTAGTAGTAGCAATGATAACAACGAAGCTGCTCAGCATCATCAGCGTCACCCAGCGTCATTATTATTATTCTTGTTATTATTATTCTCAGATCCATCCACTCGGTGCTTATGTATGTAGTAGCCCATGCCTTTACTCTGTAGGTGTTACTCTTGTTGTGGTAGTATGATGATGAGCACTATATTATCATCGTGCAGATACTTTATTGTACCATTCATGTTGTTATGGATACTAGGTAGGCTTACTGATGGTCCGCATCAACTACTGCAAGATGATATCGTTATTTGGGCGGAGTTTGTTACATGGTAATAAGATAACAATCTCCAATAACAACAAGAACAACAACAATACATCATCATCATCCTCATCATCCTTGTTGTTAGGTGGGTTGGCCTCGGTGTATTATCAAGTGTTGGCCTCGGTACTGGTATGCATTCTGGTTTGTTGTTCTTATTCCCTCATTTGTATCTAGTATCATCAACAGCACAAGAATGTAACAACTTACAGTTTGACTGGAGGTAATAGTAAGACCAACGTAATAGGAACATAAGGTTATCATCACCTTGTTGTTGTTAGAGTAAACATGTGGAGTAATGTTATGAAGCCTGATGAGACATTTACTTGTATTAATCCGGATTATAGTCCAGATGCATACAATACCAATGTTACATTCTGGTCATTATTATCAGCAGGATGGTTACCATGTATATTATGGGGTACAGGTACAGCTATAGGTGAACTACCACCCTATGCTACTTCGTAATAACAATACCACCAACTATCATACCACTTTTTCATCTATTCATTATCAGGTATGCAGCACGAAAGGCTGGTCTTGAGGACGAGGACTTCAACCAAGCTTTTGGTGTAATATCAGTAACAACAACAACAATGCTTGTCATCATCATCTTCATCATTCTAGTGGTAACGTGGTTAATAATATCTTCTCAGAATTCCAGCAATGACAACACCACAGAAGGTAGTAGTAGTAATACCGATGTTGTGAATTGGATGAAGAATTGGATGATATAGTTCCTTGAGAAACATGGATTCTGGGTAGTAGTACCATCACCACCACCACCACCACCATCACCACCCTCATCCTGTATTATCGCCTCAGGGGGTTTTACTCATGTCAGCGTGGCCTAATGCCATGTTTGATCTGTGTGGTTTATGTTGTGGCCATTTCCTAATGCCGTTCTGGACATTCTTCTCAGCAGTATTCCTAGGGAAGGCTGTTATAAAGGTACACCCTACCTAACATCATCATCATGAGTATGAGTATGAGTATGAGTATGAGTATCGTCTACTGACAGGTATTTGGTCAGCTGCTATTCTTCACGGTCTTATTCTCGCCAAATGGGCGTCTAGCTATGGTCAAGGGTGTTGCACGAGTTGCTGGAAAGGTAATAATATCACCAACAACATCATCAACAACAATACTGTGATGATGATGTTGATGATGTTGATTCCAGTTTGGTGCCAATGAAGAGCTTATTACGGATAAACTCCAGTCAATGGTTGTTAAATTCTCTGGCACTACTAATACCACCGAATACCAACAACAGCACCGACACCAACCACTAGGAGGTAAGAAAACTCTGTCCCCCCCCCACCCCTCCAATAACCATCATACGTGTAGGTAGTCCAAGTAGTCCAAGTAGTAGTAGCACTCATCATCTACTAGCAACACTATTCCGCTGGGCAATGGGATTTATCATTCTCATGTTTGCCAAGTCATGTATGGAACAATTCGCTCAGGTAGTAATAGTAGTAGCATGGTCCGTGCCCCCTTCTCATCCTGCCTCTTCTTCTTCTTCTTCTTAGCAATATCAAAAGGAGATTGATGATGCCCGTATAATACATAAGTATGGTTATCTACCTACACCCACAGCCGCGAACACTAAAGGCACCCCCACCCCATCATCGTCGTCTGCTCATGATGCAGACCTACCATCCCCAGTAATGATGGCATCATCTAAACGATTGAATAGAAGGAAAAGTAACCATGATGATCATGATGAACGCCATAACCACTGTATATTATCTCATCTAAGGTTCTTCATTATCATCATCTACTAGTATGAGTGGGAGAAGGAGTGGTAGGAGTAAAAGCTTCAACAACGTATCGTCTCCGCGCCCTTCAACAACAACAACGGCAGTAGCAGTAACAGCAGCAGCAGCGGGCAACGACATTACCAGCAACAGCAGCAGCAGCACGACGGTAACGGCAAGGAGGAGCACAAGACTGAGGAGTGTCAGTGATGATCATCATCATGACGGTGTTCATCGTGATTCATGAAGTAAGTCGTCATTGAATATGAATGCTAACGCAGACACTGCCACAAGAAGGTTATGATCAATTCTCAGGCTACTACTACTATCATAGTATGGGGACATCACCATCATCATCTCTGTTGTTATCATAATAATCATTATCCTTCTTTCTCTCGTTGTTGAGTACCATCCGATAAGAATGATCATCATGATGATCGTAGCATCCAAGCTTGTGCTTAGTCACCTAACAACAACAGCAACAGAACATGTATCATATAATGTAGGCATTGCTGTTGTTGTCGTTGTTGTTGTCGTTGTTCTATGGCTATGTCATCATCATCATCATCATACGACACGACGACATCATCAGCATCACCGCAGGTTGTAGGATATCCATCCTCTTATAAATCAATACTATCGTCATCATCGTCATCTGGAAGCTCAGTTGTTGATGATGATTCTTACTTTGATAAGGGTTCAAGAGGAATAGGTGATGGTAGTAGTAGTAGTAGTAGTAGTAATGAGAGTAGTATAGCCTTTACTGCATCATCATCAGGTAACCTCGAGTACCACCATCCTGCAGGTTTTAATGTATTACCCGATAATACAACAACAACAACAACAGCAGACGACGACGACGACGATGTTCATACTCATCATGGCATCACCACCAGCAGCAGGAGGAATCTATCTAATAACACTAAGACCTTCATTAACTCACTCCTGTGCTTCATGGGAAGTGGTGTATTAGGTAATAACAATGGTTAGTTCTTACATTGAGAAGATAATAATATTTTATCAGTCATAATCGCCACTGCTACCGCTGCCGCTGCCGGTGTTCTTGTTGTTGTTGTTTTCGTTATTATTATTGTTATTATTATTCAGGCCTACCACATGCGTTCAATGAGATAGGACTCGTTGGTGGTATCATCATACTGTCTCTAGTTGCTCTACTAGCCCTTCATTGTATGTTATTATTGGTGCATTGTCAAACGTAATAATGATACCAACCTCATCATCATCATGACTATAAGATATCTGAGAGATACTAGATCCAAGCATGCTGTGACCTATGGTGATGTTGGATATTATGCTTTTGGCAGGATTGGCAGTATGCTGGTTGATATATGTATCATACTAACTCAGGTAGTACACGACGAGTACAACAACAGCAAGATCATCACGATAGTGATAGGCTTTGTTGCTATTGTTATTGTCATATCCGGCTTAGTCTACATACTGCCTTATGATACTCTCTCTTCTTAGACTGGCTTTGCAGTGGCATATCTTATTTTTATCTCCCATAACGTATCTGATATATTAGACGATTATTATTACTTGGACGACAAGAAGGATAGTATAGTATCCAGAGGTTTGATATTAGCCGTTATTCTACCACCATTGGTAATAATACATTAGGTATTGCTACAATCATTATCATTACTATCTAATACACTACATATTATTATTCTTATCAGGTCATATTATCGTGGTTACGGTACTTGAAGATGTTAGCGCCATTCTCGTTACTAGCTGAGATCGCTGTAAGACTACTCCGACTACCACAAATCCCCCAAATCATTACCATCGTGCATCCTCAACGCATCGTTTTGGTGGTAGTAGTGGTATCTTGTCGTCGGATATTTCAGATTCTTTTCGCCTTGTTCGCAGTGTTTGCTTACGATATACAAAGTATAATAACCAGAGCTTGGTCACCAGTATTGAGTACCAAAACATCATCATCATCATCACAACAACTTGAAGATCATGATCCTAGTGGGGGCTCATCATTCATCAGTACTGCCAGGTACTAGTAATAATATCATCGTTGGTGATGTATCATTCATGTTTAGTAATATAAGTTTATGGCTGAATCTATCTAGATTACCCTACTTCTTTGGGATATCAGTATATTGTTATGAAGGTGTTGGTATGGTAATGCCCGTTAAGAATAGGTATTATCATCAAGGCTTGTAGACTAATCATCATTCTTATCCTCAGCATGCAGAACCCATCATCATTCAATCGTATATGGTCATCCTCGGTGATACTTGTTACAACAATGTAAGCTGCTGTCGCCACTACCACATCATCATCATCATCATCATTGTACTAGATACTGTGCCTTCGGTGCTCTAGGGTTATTGGCCTTCAGCGATCAGCCGACCATCGATAGTATTATAACTAGAGCCCTACCACATGATACCATCCTTGCACCTTTTATACGGGTAGTAGTGGTAGTGCCAATAGCGGTATCATCATCAATTCTCTCGTACTAGTATTACACTAATGGTCGTCCATCATGATGGGTATGTTGTATGGCGCTGTATCAGGTATCCTTGTGTATTGGTTTGTACTTCACGTATCCGTTGATGCTGTTCCCAGTCTACGAGCTCATTGATACATTCTTCGACTCAACTCTGAGGTTCTATCAACCACAACAACAACACTATCCCTATAATATTCCATTAACCGCCTATACTGCCTTTCAGGCCTCATCTCCCAAATATAACACCGACAATGTTTCATATTATTACCCATTACATCTTTCGATTGGGGTAGTAATGAAAGAAGGAGACAAACGCCGGTCATGTTACTCATCGGCTGTGAGAATTATAGTCTCAGTTACGTAACTCTAACGGCGATATTAGCAGCGTCCATCCCGAACTTCGGAGCCTTCATCTCACTTGTTGGCGCCAGTGCTAGTGCTGCACTAGCCTTCGTAATCATCTCGCCTACGACTACTGCTACTGCTGCTCCTGCCCCGGACGCAACGGACTATTCCCCACTGTTAGCGCCTTCTGCTGCTGCCTTATCAGATTCTCCCGGCTGCTTTTCATCTCAAGCTACGGGGAAGGGAGCTATCCAAATGGCAGGTGAGCAGCATTCTCATCTGCTCTTGCTGTTTATCTTCTTATCCTGCTTCTCCTTGTTGTTCTCCTGGACCTGATGCGTGAAGCTTGTTGTTCAGCACATTCGAGAGTGGATATGCATCATCGTGGGACTTCTGGGAGGGATTATTGGTACAGTAGAGGCCTGCCGAGACGCACTGTAATGACACGAGTTTTGTTTACTTTCTCTTTGCTCATACTACTAATACTGTACCATCCATTAACCTCATCATAGTGTGTGGGTATGCTATTATCTCAGGCGAGCGATACGAGGAGAGACCGTCGAAGGGCATTGAGTGTCTATAAGATAATGATGATATTCTTGCTGTTGCTACTGCTCTAATTTGATGCGTGTTACTGATTGAAAGTTTCTTCAACACTGGGTTGTTCAAGGAACTCGTCATGACCCTGGCGACCGTACGACGTTCGGTTCCCTCGCCGTATTCCATCTCAGCAAATGTTTCTTAAATGAACAGGTTACGGCTGCTCATCCCCCTCTACCGCGGATACCCATACTGAGCACAGTGGCGAGTTCAGGTGCTCCTACGCAGATGAGAACGATTCTGCCGGAGATAAGCAAGGATAATCATATCGTTGTAAGGAGTATTATGTTGCATCACGTACCGATCATCATTAGTAAACTGCTTCGTCTGAAGCCACCTTAGCTTAGTGGTAGAGCGTCTGCTTCGTAAGCAGAAGGTCGTCGGTTCAATCCCGGCAGGTGGCTTTTTGCTCCGGCTCGAATTGTGTGCTCAGTGTCCCGCTCGCAGTAGCTTCGTGCACCTTGTCTCTTCTCGCAGGATCCTCCGTGGGAGAAGGACGCAAAGGACCCCGAGCTATTTTTGGAATAAATGGGAAACGATCAAGCATCTTCGCGCTACCGCTAGAATTCTGAGGCGGCAACGTCTACTCGACAAGTATGACTTCACGACGATCGAGGGTTGGAATATGATGTTTATGACTAGAATGGAAGAATTTGTAGGACTATCGAGAGCAAGTTTTGTTGCCTCTTATCGCTTGTGTTCTCTACTCGTCTTAGTGTGCATATCACACGAAGAAGGACATGGCGCCGGAAGATCGTCAGGATTTAGCCACTTCCATCGCTATATCGGTAATGATGCATCCTCAGCATCCTGCAACAGCAGCAGCAGCATGTCTTAGGCCTGGTCACAAATAAGACCTCGCAATATTACGTCATGGACTGTGGTTCCGTACGAGTCATCGATAATACAGGCGAGGGTTACGACACATCATGGGCATACTTGGTATCAGTATGTAAGTCCTGAGATATTCATCATCGCCCGGAGGGATGACCAGGTACTCCAAGTCGACGTCGAAGAGCTATTGACCTTCCACAAGATTATTGATATTAGATGCATGCAACGCAACAAGAGATGAAGTCATCGCCTGCTTCCCAACATGTTGTGGTGGTGGTGGTGTTGGCTGCCCAATGGTTGTCGACAATGAGCGCATCATTGCTGCTGCTGTTGTTGTTATAGCACTACCAACAAACTAACGATTAACAGCAATACTCATCCTCATCATCACTCAGAACACAATAGATATTGAGGTCGAGTTTATACCATGTACATCATCATCATCATCATCATCATCGTGATGAACACATGATGCTTCTATGTAACTACTCTTCTTCCCTCTCGCTGTTGATGATGAGCATGATATTGGTGATATGTTGATGATCCATAATATTAGTCGTTATCATAAGCCAATACAACTACTTTATCTCATAGTATGTTTGTATCTTGACAGTACGGCTAGTATCACGGAAGAAACACATCATCATCATCATCATCATGAGTAGGAGCGCGATGATGATGATAATGATGATGATGATGATGATATTCTCACTACCTCACTCTGTCCTCATTATACTCTGTATAAGAATTCTTCTTCAGGAAATATTCCCTATCTTCAATATTATGCACATATGGATTAGTACCACAATCAGTGTTGGTAGTAGTATCATCGTGGAATATACGATATCTAAATATTATTAGCATCAATATAATAATATGAGTAATATCATAATAATAATGATCATCATCATCATCATCATTGAGTGGTGGATGGCGGCATGTCCGACTCACGTAGTAGCAGTATGTGATACTGCAGGTGTGGATGTCGAATGTTGTTGACCTGCTTGATGATGTCCATGTCCAATCTGTTGCGGGAATAATGATGATGATGATGATGTAGCGAAAAGTAGCGACACATTATCCTTCCTCACGCGATTAGCCATGTCTTCACATAATTTCTAATAACAACAATAAAACCCGTGGCAACTCATAGCTAGTAGCGGTAGTAATGGTAGTTGTCATCAAACTCACATCTTTGTAATTATCTGGCATAATTTTTCTATCATGATGAGGGTCGGAATGATAATCCTCCAACTCGCATATATGAACAGCTAACCCCCGTACTTCACTATCATGTAGCAATGAGTTACGCAAGGCTTGCTGCTGCTCTCCATTGCTGCGCTCCATCGTTTCTCCACCTTCCCCAAGTCCTGATTCTTTCCTTCTTCTTCTCCCTCTCACATCGATACTATCCCAATACCTATCGAGCATATGATGGATTGATGACACTATTGATAGGCAATATAACATCTCCACTGCTTATTACGGTCTATCGAATTGAGTATTCCTCTCAAAGAATATCTTGTCTACATGTGTACCACTTGAATAATCAGCATCCAACATAATGAATGGTAATCCAATCGCACTTAAAACCCGAATGTTGGGGTACTCGTGGAAGCCTCTCTGATGTCCAACTACGTCTGTTCGCCTGGCGAACTTTGCCACAAACTTATCACAGGAGGGTGTGTTGTGACGACCCATGTTATGGTATGATTTATACCACACCATAACGCTTTCATACCGTATGAAAGCGCAATTATTCCAGCGCTCGCCTCGAAAACATTTGGCCCGATTGTGGGTAGCTACAGATACTCAAGGAAGTCACTGGATAGTCAAGTGTGGAAGGAACTCGTATTACCTTCGCTTGTGGCGTGCGATGGCTCATTTCTGTTCTCGCACGCCAGATATTTCAATGAAATAATTTCATTGTATGAAACGGTCAAGCTAAACTAAGCTCGACGCTAGTAGCTTTCACCATTGCCTGACCGAATCATCGTGTGATTGATCGCTAGTTGTGAGTCGCAGTTTTCACCGTTCTCAGTGCCCTTCTTCTCTATTCTCTCTTCCTTTGATCCTCCCTTTGGATCTGCTCCCTCTGATCGTTAGCTCCGTATTATCTGATCTGCTATCTGTAGCTATCTCCTTTGCGTCGTGTTCAACATGGAGACAGACACAGTCCCTTCCGGCGGACAAACTGGTTCGTCACACGCTCGCCTTAGTATTGTGCAGGGTTCGTGCCCTGCGCGCTTACCCTTGTAATCGTTATCGTCTGACCACTTGTAGTTCGCCCTTCGATTATTGCGCCACCATTCGATCGCGCTACGCTCAAGTGCGTGTTGCATAGCGGTGAACTACTCGACAAGTGAGCTCTTTGTTTGATTCTTCCCACTTGGCTGCCCCTCCGCGAAGGTTTGCCCTTGTTGTGAAGTTCGACTACGCTATCCACCGAAGCACTGCTACTAGTTGCGTTGGCCAGTGACAGGCACAACAATTGGTGCAACGGTTCGCTCCGCTCAAGCTATGTACTTGCGGGCCCTAAGCTTGGGTTTACTCCCGAATTGTAGACTTTTTAGACTTTGCATCCGGTTTGCGATTCGAGCCTCCTTGACTCGAGGTTCGTTTGTCTTCTGCTATATCTACTACCTTCAAATTCTCCCACGGTTCGTGCTGCGCAACTAGTTCGAGTTGTACGGCGACATATTGGTAGCAGCTCCTTGTCCAACCTAAAGGCATACTACTCTCTGACGTTATGATCCCCGCTGAAGAGGCCGATCCTGTTGCTCCTCGTTCTCATGATGATCAACGTGAAGGTGATCCCTCTCCCCCGGTGATCGAGCCTCCGCCTACGGCTCCTCAAGGTCAAGCACGGCCGCCTTCCGGGGATCCACCGGTGCCGGCGGGGAATGTGCCCGCCCCCGCTAACAACGTGCCGGTTCCTGGTCCTGCCCGGTTGACACTCCCGCTTCAGCTGCCCGAGAAGTTCTCTAACGGTCCTCAGCAACAAGTTCGCGACTGGTTCGACAGCTTTGACATCTCCGCTGCCGCCGTTAACTGGACCGTTCAGATGAAGGCGTCCTACTTGGGATGTATAACGATTCGTACACCGAAAACTCGTACACAATCACTTTGTACACGGCTCGTACACTGGATACTCGTTCACTCATTGGATTCAGACAACGTCATTTCGTACACTTGAAACTCGTACACGTAATACTCGTACATGTAATAAGTCGTGCACATAAAGTTCCTACACGTAAAACTCGTACACTGTCAACTCGTACACGAGCACGAGTCGTACACTATGCTGCTGAGTCGCATATTTGAGCCGCGCGCTGGAAACAATGGCAGAGCGAAGGAAGTGTTATTTTCTGTAGACAGTGAGCCGTTCAGGCCGATCTGTGAGCGAAATTCTAATAGCGGATGTGATATAAAGGTCAAGGTAACAGGCTCTCAGGCGGGAGGCAATATGCCGGTAACGGCATTTATGACGATCTGATCGACACAAAGTTGTTGTGATTTTGTTGTGTGTCTCTAGTCTCCACGATTGTGTTCTGATATCTTCTAGCGTCAAGCTAGTGGACTCGGTTCACCACTAATTGTTACTAAGTTGTTGACGTCATTAGAGTTGCTGTGGCTCTACTGTGGTATCTACTTTATCCTCAAGTTCGTCACCTAGAACCTTTGTATACTTTGACGGCAAAGAGTCTTGAGTTGTCTCAATTCCGTCATATTCTACCGGGATACTAAGTGACCGATGTCGACTACGTCAGCTCTACCGTCACAGACTGTTGATGACGAGCAACTACTACGATTGGCTGAGAGGATAGCTGCCCTTAGGTTGAGTACCGACTCGAGGAGTAGCTTGCGAGATTCTACAACTCACAGCAAAACTCTGTCGTGTTTCTCATTCCTCAGGGGTATTTTCTCCAATCGTACCCATGCAGCGACAACGCCCTTTCGTCCTATTGTTCGCCCTCTTGGAACGACTCAGAGTGACCCTGGTGTGGTCGAGCGGAATATGCAGCCTAGGGGACCTCTACAGGACCTGCCCAATGATGATACTTCCAGTAGTATGGGACCTCTTCAACTTGGCAGTGTAGCTGGATCGGGTCTCTCTGCCGTCGATCTTGAACGGGTGCATGACTCATCGTTTAAGCGCGCTAAGGATACACAGTTACCTGCGGGTGGTGCTTTTATGGGTCATGCCGATAGTCGGTCCGTTGACATGTTCCTTCAAGAAGTCAAGCGTGCGCCGGGATGGTCCGTTGGTGTGATACCTCAACTGTTTCAGGCTTACTACTTGGAATTCTCGCTGGATGTGTCTGTTCGTGGAGTGATCACCGGTATCGTCGATAAAGATCTGAAGCAACGAGGTCTAGAAGGTTATGATGCTCTCGTTGCCAGAGCAGCGGCGATTGAGTCGGCCTTGCGGGCTCGGTTTGATTCTATTAATTCACATCGAATCCTTGCTGATAGATGGGAGAGTATTCGGTGGAACATCAGCGATGACTTTGAGAAGTTCTTCTTGGAGTTCCAGGAGATCCGTGATTCCTATTCACGACAACGTGGGCAAGAACTTCGTGGTGCTGACGTAGTGGAGAGGTTATTTGGTGCTTTACCCAAGAAGTTGGCCGACCGCCTCATTAGACAGTATGGTGGTAACCCTTCAGAGCAGCAGATCCTGGAGTTCTGTCGTCGTGAGAATATGATACTAACTCGTAATCGTGCTATGAAGAATGGTCCGTCTCGCAGCACTGCACGGTCAAATATTAACTCTGTATGTGTTGAAGAGGAAGATGATCGGCTTGAGCAACGCCCGGATGGTTTCTTCGTTATGCCGGTCGAGCAGACCAGTACCTCTACTCAGACGAACAATCGTTTATTCGTCTCTAATCTGGCCTTCAGCGCCTCGGAACGTGACCTTCTAGGCGCCTTCAGAAGTGTGTTGCGACTATCCGGTGCTGTTCCGCGTGGTATAAGACTGTTCAAGGATGGTCGAAATAAGAGTAGGGGAATTGGTTTGATAGAATTTGATACAGCTGATGCTGCTACCAGAGCTCTGGGTGTCGGTGACGGCCAGCAAGTGCTTGGACGAAAAGTGAGAGCACGTCGTGATCGTGGCGCTTCATCTTCTCCCCCGTCGTCTGGCTCTTCCTCTGAGACCCCTTCAGGTTCTGCCTCTGGTGCTAAACGTCGTCGAACAGATGATGGCTCTGGAGCCGCTGCTGCTGCCAATGCACCACAAGGAGCGGCAGGTGATACTGAGGGCTCCGGGAGCTCGGTGGACGTCCGTTGTGTACAACCAGAAGATCAAAGCTGTGATACTTGTGACGCCGATGGTGCCCTTGAAGCTGAAGATCAGTCGCCTGATACTACACCGGTTGCTGTCAAGGACGGTACCCTTTGTTCTGTTGTCGGGACTCTGGACTTCGGTCACGTGGATCACCAAAATGCTGATATTGATGTAGAGCTTTGTAAACTCGGACAAGGCTCCGTAGCTGGCAAACCGTTGACTACGGTGCGCTCGCTGGTGTCGGTGAGAGCTGGCTATGATACCACTAATAAAGTCGATTGGTTGTTAGACAGTGGCTGTGCTCTTCACTTGATTGACAAGAATACCCATCCTTGGTTGTGTAATGCTCGGTCAGTACTTCTTCCCAAACCCGTTCGTTTGATATTTGCTAATGGTACATCGCAGTCTGTAGATGAGGCTAAGCTCGTTGCCTTTGTGTATGATGGTCATCGTTGTTACTCGCGTGTACTTGTCGTTGAAGGTCTGACCGTTAGTGGTATCTTATCATTGCACCAACTTGCTAATGATTTTGGTACGGTTGCCTGGCATTTGAACGATGATAATGGTGAGGTGTTAAGGCTTGGGCCACATGTTGTCCTCCAACCTCGCTCCTCTGGTCCTCCTCAGCTGAGTTCTGCGCCGATTTCTTCACCTCCACTTGTGGAGGTTTTCAGCATGTCTGCCGACTACGATCACACGGACGACCTCTCTCCCTCGGCTCAGGATGCCGTGGAGGCCGGGAAGGCGGATTTTCTGATGAATAATATCGATCGTCCACCTGACACTACGGCATCATCTTATGGTGAGTCGGGAACTGTGAAACATCTGAAAGTTGATTATGTTCAAGATGATACTGGTCATAGTCGGGCACGTGTTGGTTTACCGTGGCTGAGTGATGATCGTCCCGACTGCAATACTCCTGGCTTGCAAAGCTCGGTGGCAGCAGCCCGTGATCGCGTGACTTGTAAGAAGCTTGCTTCTCTTGGCCCAGAATGGCTCGGTCGACTTTCTCATGAGCTAGATGATATGGTGTCTCAGGGCCATATTCGACCCCTTACCAAAGAAGAGATGCTGATGAACCCGCCCGTGATGAGCGCGGTGGTGGTGTTACGCCCCGGACACCCTACCCAGCCCCTACGGGTGACGATCGACGCTCGCCCCTTGAACCGATATCTCGGTCCAGGGGACACATCGATTTTGAGTCAGGCACTTCAGAAAGTACTGTTGAGATGGCGATTGGCTCCGTACACCTGCTGGGACGACATCACCAGGGCCTTTCTGCAAGTACTTTTACCAGAAGAGGACTCTAGGTTCATTAACTTTCGCATCAACAACATGGTTTTCAGGTGTCTGCGACTGCCCTTTGGGCTGGTCTGCAGCCCTGCTATCCTATCTTGTGTGTTGGAGAACGCTGGTATTGTACTCAGTGATGCTGATGGTAGTACCCTCGCCGCTTTCTTCGCCTATATGGACGACCTGTTGTACACCAGCTGGTCTCCAGATAAGCTGTTGGAGCGTCGCAGCCTCGGTAGGAAAGTGCTGGCTGAGAGATACCGGATGGAATGTCAGCCCAAGTAAAGCTATTCTCGGATATGATCCGGAGTTCAATGTCTCCCAGCCTCAGATAGCGCCTACAATAACGACATCTACAAAACCTGTGAAGGTTCTTGGTTATCAGTGGAATCTTGTAGAGGATTCTCTTTCGGTGATATTGCCTGATGTTAGTGAACGCCCCCTTAGGACCAGACGTGATTGCTTTCAGACTCTGGGAAAGTACTTCGACCCACTCGGTATTCACATTGAAGCAGCAGCGAGGGAGCGATGGCTGCTTCGACAAACAGCCCACAGCACTGCCAGCTGGGACTCAGTCGATGTCCCAACCGAGGTAGTTCAAGGTATACGTGCCCTTTTCGACACCAAGCTCCCTCCTCAGCCACGTTTCGCTGACATCCGCTCTGGTATTGTCATCTACTGTGATGCTGCTGGTACAGGCTGCATCTGTGCGGATGCGAGAGCCATCTCTAGTGGTAGGAGGATCGTCGCTCGTCAGCGTACTCTTAATCCTTCATGGTCTATTGCCCGTTTAGAGCTCTGTGGTCTCGTCTTGGCTGCCGAACTACTCAGCACAATCCTTAAGGAGATTGATGTGGTGGTGAGTGACGGTTATGATGTAGAGTCGCTGTGGATTCTCACTGACTCTCAGCTTAATGCTTGGAGGCTCCGCCGGTCGCCTGCTCTCGACGCCAAGTACCTCCCGAAGTTTGAGTTGCGCCGTATGACCAAGCTGCGCGGAAGTCTTCGTGATATGGCTTCCTACTATCGTCGCGACATCTGCATCGGTAGCATTTCTGGGGCGGAGAATCCTGCGGATCTTGGGACGCGCCCAGGTACAAATGACAGTCCGGCCAAGATGATGTTGTTGTCCGGCAAGAACATCGAAGTCACTCTGAGTAAGGCCAAGGTTATATCCACGTTCTCGGTCACCGCAACTTCAGGCTGTGATGAGGTTGTGGATGAATTAGACGAAGCTCTGGCCTCTACCGATGCGGTGGTGAATGCGGTGGTCGACTTGCATAAGGATGTCCCCTCGCTTGAACCAGATGAAGACCTTCGCCGTCTGTTGTTGAACGCTCAATCTTCCGACCCTGATCTTCAGGGTATCTTCAAGAAGCTCAAGGCCGCTGATGGTGTTATCGACGGTTATGAGCTGTATGATGGCCTTATCTATCGCACTGGCAGCGTCTCTCTTGATGATTCCGGCCGTGGCTCGTGCGTTTGCCATCAAATAGTGGTCCCGGAAGTCCGTCGAGATCTTCAGTCCCTTGTAACTAAATGGGTGCATGATAAGCATCGGGGACACCCGGGTCGTACTACTCTCACCAGATGGGTATGGAGAAGCTACTATTGGAAGAGACTCGACCGGACGGTGAGAATGCTGAACCAGCAATGCGAAGGCTGCCAAGCGAGGAGAATTGCTGATAATAGACGCCGGACGCACTCTGCAAGGCCTCCTGGATGCTCGGTGAAGTACGAACCCTTCGCCATCGCCTACTACGATGTCATGGGTCCCTACCAACTTTCCAAGGACGAAGGTGGTGATCCCAAGAAGCTTTACATCTTCACTCTGTCCTGTCACTCGTCGAAGTTTGTGAAGTGTGAGCCGGCCTATAGTAAAGGAGGAGAAAGCGCCTCCAGGGCTTTACTTCGATTGCTTACTGATGAAGGACCTTCGAGGGTGTTAATGGTAGACCAGGGTCTGAACGTGCCTGAGGTCATGTCGGTTGCGGACGAGTGGGATGCGACGGTGGTAGCTGCCCCACCTCGTGGAGAAGAGTTGAGAGGATGGGGTGAGCGTGCCCATAGAGATGTGCACGCTGTTATTCGTGGTTGTCTATGGGATCTGGCTGCTGACCACAAGCTTCCTACTGAGGATGAGTTCCTTCGTATCCTGAGCAGAGCTGTCACTATCGTCAATATGACTCCCTATGTGGATGGGTCGCCGCTGTGCCCTTTCCTGGTTTGCCGAGGACATAGCAGGATGATTGGTGACGTTAATGCCAAAAAAGAGGCTGATGATATCAGGAAGGCGATATTTGATGGTCTCGAGCCTCCTACTTGGTGGTCCGAGGAGCTTGCACAGTTGTATCGAGACCGACTAGGCGAAGGTCGGATAGTGGCATTGAAGGAGCTAGCTGACGTGTGGTGGTTACGACGGCGTGATGTTCGAGAGAAGCTAATGAGCCGTGTGAAGAGACATGCTAGCAGAGATCTCGTCGAGGGTGCGAAGGTTTACCGCTGGCGTCCTATGCTGGGGAAGTTTGGGAAGCTCAATACCGGTTGGTCACCGGCTGTGCTGGTCAAGAAGATGAGTAGCAGCGTCTGCAAGGTGCGACTGCCCGATGGTAAAGAAGTGACTGAGAGTGTTCTCAACCTTCGCCCGGCGGGAGTATGCCGGTAACGGCATTTATGACGATCTGATCGACACAAAGTTGTTGTGATTTTGTTGTGTGTCTCTAGTCTCCACGATTGTGTTCTGATATCTTCTAGCGTCGAGCTAGTGGACTCGGTCCACCAGTAATTGTTACTAAGTTGTTGACGTCATTAGAGTTGCTGTGGCTCTACTGTGGTATCTACTTTATCCTCAAGTTCGTCACCTAGAACCTTTGTATACTTTGACGGCAAAGAGTCTTGAGTTGTCTCAATTCCGTCATAGCAACGGGTTCGATCCTACGAAAAGGAAGGGAATATATTGGGTTAGGCAACGGGAAAATTTTTTAGACAAGTCGGGGAGCGGCTCCGCGGAGATTCTCCGCCGGAGAGTACGAAATAACTGTGTACGAGTTGAAACGGGTGTACCGCGATTCGTCCATGATCGATTGGTCCACTGCAGCTTCGATCCAAGATTGTTTCGTGCAAATTTCGGTTCATTCATGATCTTTTCGTACATCGAAAAAGTGTATGTTTCGGTCACGATTTTTTCATCCATAACCGGTTTCGTACACGATTATTTCGTCCATGGGCGGTTGATCCAAAGATATGCTCGTTGTAATCTATTCGGCCACGATCTTTTCGAAAAAAATTCATTCGTCCAATAGTGGTTCGTACATATGAAACTGACGACACGCAAATGTTTATCGAAGGAAATGAACCCACGGCCTCGGGAGTACCAGTTTGAGCTGCTAACCTACTCACCCGTGAGACTCCTAATAAATTCCGACAAAGTACCGCCCATGCGATACCCAACCTATTCAACTTGGCTCCATTCATGTTTGGAGCCTCTAGGCACTAGGATCATCACAGAGACAACCTGATGTGGGGGAGTGCCAGATCGTCACCACTGATGACTCACCAGTAGAGGCGGCGGTGAGATTCTTAGGTCGTAGTAGGTGATGGAAATAGCGGAATTGGTAGAGCTCCCGGCTTGCATGACCATGGTCCCAGGTTCGAATCGGGGTAAGGGTAGATAGTAATGGTGGAGCCGGCGGCGCAGTTGCCGGCTCACTATCTCTAGACATATGTGACGCCGCGGCGTCACATATGTCTAAAAGTAGCGTGGGTGAAACTCACGTGTATGAAAGGCTTGTACGAAAAACCCTGGAAGAAAGAAGCGGAGTTAGAGCATGATTGGACGAAACGGCGTGGATGAAAGAATCATGTACTCAAGACCCGTGGACGAAAGAGGTGTGTATGAATGAGGATGTACGGAAGTAACACGGACGAAACAAGCAGGATGAACCCTACCATGGACGAAACAATCGTGGACGAAACCTGCAATGTATGAATGGAGGTTCCCCGGTTGAAACTGGGGTTGTGTACGAAGTGAGAGTGTACGAAATTCCGTGTACGAGTTGCAAGTGTACGAATATTGTGTGTACGAGCATTATGTGTACGACTTCTATATGTACGAATCTCTTGTATGAGTATTGGTGTACCTATTTGGTGTACGATTAGAAAGTGTATGAGTATTGGAGACTTGAGTCGAAAATGTACGACTATTTGGTGTACGAAACGTGAACATCCCCTTACTTGGGTTTTTCCTGGCTGGCGCTCCCTTGACCGCATGGAGGACTCAGTGTTCGCGGGTTGATTATGAGGCTGCCAAAGCTCTGTTGGTTCGCACGTTCGACGGTACGCCCCACCCTGACATGGCTTCGAAGAGGTTCAACGCATACCAGTGGGACCGTAAGATGGAGAAGGTTACCGACGTGTTGGAAACCATTGTTAAGAAGGTTCAGGCGGTCGCTCAGGTGGCACCTGGGTGACCTGCACCTGGCAGGTGCAGCAAGCTGTTACTCCCGGCCTTCGGCCACCACAGCCGAGGCCACCGTTTGGTGGTAAAGGACAGCCCCGCCAAGATCCCGGCCGCGGTTCGTGTGGTATTTGCCCCACCCGACCAGGTCGGGTGCCCACTGTCCAAATTTGGACATTGTCCATCTGCAATTTTGCCGCAATTTGCGGCAAGAAAAATAATAGGCGAAAAATAGGAAAAATGCGGAAAATGCCAAAAAATGCCTAAAATTTGAGCCTCGAGCGTACACAAGTGGACCGGGTGCCTACGAGTCATCACCTTCGCCCGTTCGCGTCAGTGACGGTTATATCAACGATGGTAATAGCGCTGTACACTTGTTTTCCTCGCGGCAGGCCTAGCGATGCGATCCGATGCAAATTGCCATCGATCAGGCGGGCGCGCGCTAAGTTCATGCGCTGCTCGACGAGTACGATGCGGCGCACATGGTTCGGAAGTTGTTTATGCGGGCCACGCGTGCTCGTGATGCCCCACGATGAGCGTAGCGTTGCCTGCTCCTTCCGTGATCACCTGCATCGCCCTAGTAGCACTCGGATCGCCTCGGTCGCCTCGGCAGAGGCGACAGGAAAATTTTTCGTATTTTACGGTTATTTTGCGCATTTTGCGAGTATTTTGCACAAATTTCTTGCGGAAAATTATTTTCTTATTTTGCAGGACATTGGTGCACCCTGCCCGACCTACGGCAGTCGGAGTGCCCCGAGCACCCCGGCTCTGCGAACTTTCGGGCAACCGCAGGGCATCTTTCTTTTCGCCCGCATTGCTTCTGATATCTCGATGGCACTTCCATTTTGTGCTATGATTGATACTGGTGCTCGTACGACTGTTATTAAAAAAGCTATTGCCGCCGGTACTCCGAATATACCTGTACACTTTACGGCCACTACGGCCACGCCATCTGTAGCATTTCCGATTATTGGTTCGGCTCGTGGAACGCTCTTTTTTTACGATTCCCCTAAGGCCGTTCCAGTAGCTGAGTTGCCGTTCGCTACTGCCGACCATCCGTCTACGTTTGATATGACCGTTTATATTGTTGATAGGTTTTCTTCGGACATGTTGCTCGGGTACGGTACCACTGGCTTCGGCGGTTCGGGGTCAACCTCCAGGTGGAGGTCGATGGGTTCCAAATTGTGCATGCAGAGGATTCCCACTCGGTTCACTGGAGCCCGCCGGGCGATAATGTCTCTGCTCATGCCTCGCCTTCGCCTGCAGTCCCAAGCCACGCTTTCTCTACGGGGACGCCTCGTCCCGTCCCCGAGAGCACTACTTCTCACCCTTCGTCATCCGTCTCACGTGGTTGTCAGAGTGAACCGTCACCATTGCCTCCCGTTAAACGTCCGATTCCTAAACGACCAAAATTATACCAGTTTTTCACCCGATCGGGTTCGAGATCCTCCCGTTCTTCACGGGGACAAAGAGTGTTGTTGAAGAGTTGAAGTGAAGAAAGTGTGTAGGGAGAATTGCACCTACAGCGGATGTTTTATCACTCAGATAAGTTGAGGGGTCTGAAGAAGCATAGAACGAGCACTAAACCGGTTTGCAGTGAAAAATCGTTTCAGACGACTCGTACACTTTCATTTCGTACACGATTCGTACACTGAATACTCGTTCCCTCCTCAGATTCGTGCATCGTCCTTTCGTACACTCATGACTCGTACACATAATACCCGCACATCATGATACTCGTACACATAATACTCGTACGCAGAAAACTCGTACATTATCAACTCGTACACAGGCACGACTCGTGCACTATGCTGCTGAGTAGCATTTCTGAGCCGTGCACTGCGAGCAACGGCGGAGCGAAGGAGGTAATATTGCCTATAGAGAGCGAATTGTTCGCGCCAGTCCGTGAGTGTAAGTTTAGTAGTATAAGTGGTATGGAGGTTAAGGTAACAGTTTCCATTCAGAAGGTTACGGGTTCGATTCTACGTACAGGCACTCCCTGTCAGGGAGACGGAAGCGGAACGTTTCCGTAGTGTGAAATCCCCCAGCGGAGGTAGACACGCGCTGTGCAATCCACACCACACAAGCCGAAGTCAGCGCTCGCCCCAAGAGCTAAAGACACTGCGGGGCAACTCTTGGTAAGGGGCCGATGCAGACGTAGCATCTCAAACGACACCGTCTGGTGAGCCGCTCTTACTCTGTGTCGAGTAGAGGACTGATCCAGCGTGGTCTTCCTTAAGACCGTGTCCACGGCTCTTCCTTCCGCGTGTTGTGGTCTTTTTCAAGATTGCCGCGGGTTAGGTTTGCGCACGTTGCGCTCAATACCTCCGGGTGTTGTTGCCGTAGGGACGTTGTCGTTCACCCCTGAAGATGAGTCGCCGTCTTCAGTTCTCTCTCCTCCTTGTCGTTCCTATGGACCCGTCTCTTCTCTCTGAGATCACGTTGGGCGTTGTGCCCGGCGACTCTGAGGACGTTGTCTCCCGTCGTACGGGTATTCAGGAGGCGGTTGCGGGCCTGTCGTTACAGGTCATTGCTAACCTTACCCTCGACTTCTGGTCAGAGGCTGCTCTAGCGAAGTTTGGTAGCGAGGCTGCTTCCAAGAACGACCGCCTCCTCTTCACTTCTTCGGGACTCGCTGTTTCCCAGGACTGCTCTACCTATCTGTCCTCCGTGGCCTTGGCTGCGACCCGCGGGCAGCCTCGTATTCAGTCCTTGGATCTGCATGGCTTGGTCGAGGCATGGTTGTCTAAACGAGTTGGTGGGGTCATCCCGAGTTTCTTAGTTCCCCCTTTGAAGGCTTTGACCAAGATCAAATCCAACGAGTATGTGGAGCTATCGGAGCTACGCTTCTCCGATGCTCAAAGCCGATCTAACAGCAAAGCGATCGCGACGACTGTGACCGGCCAAACCGTGGAAATTATGGTCGACGAGCTGCCCAGTCATCCCACCCGGCGCGGTTCGGTGGAGCCGGGTTTCATAGCAGCCGGAGACGCGGTCCTCGCTCTGCTGCGTTGGTGTGTAGCGGTCTGGTTGTGCAACCCGGACGACAAGCTGATGGTCTACCTCGCCTACGTCGGTCGCATTGCGGCCTCAAGCCCTACACCATTGGCTAGGGAGCCACAGAATTGACCGCTCTCCTCGAACTCCACAGTCGTAACAGTCGGGTCTGGTTGGGAGGAGACTGTCCGGCCTGAGGGTGCACACAACGCACCCGAGGCCCGGATCAGTCTGCGCACACCATGTGTCCCACACGGCCGAAGACACCGGCCAGTGGACGTACGTGGCGCGCGCCCAGACCCAACCTCCGCGACTATGGGAATTCAGGTGGTGATAAGCTGCTAGCTAGACGCGGCCGAGGGCCGGCAAAGCCGTGCGCGTAGATTTTTTAGGATTTCTTAAAAAAATTTATAATTTTTTAGAAATTATATATTTTTTTCGTTTTTTTTTATTTTTCCTTGTTTATATCCAAAGCCGAAGAAATCAGCGCCAATGTGAGAAAGAATTTCGGTGTACAAATCGTGATACACCCCGTAAGTCATGGCTGACTATCTGCTCATCTTAGTAATTGTATCAGACTCATCTTGTCGCGCTGAGAATAGTTGGGATGGTTGTTTGTGACTAGACCGAACAGAATTACTTCACAACCATCGTTGCCTACACCGCTGTAGAAGGCCTCAACACTCATGACAACATCGCTGGCTCCGACCCGTGCCCCCCACTCAAGTCCAACATCCACAAGGCTCGACAGCTACTCAGTCGACGTGGCTACCAGCTATGACAACTCAGATGCTCTACCAACCCTGCGGACCTCCAGTGGACGTTAGGTACCCTCCACAGGGTCCCTAACTGTCCACCTACGACGTGACCCCAAGTCTTCAAAAATGGGTCGTCAACTTCGTTGACAGTACCCATAGCACCTCTCCTCCTACATCAGTGTATTACGATCCGTACACCGAAAACTCTTACACTATCACTTCGTACACGGCTCGTACACTAAATACTCGTTCACTCATTGGATTCATACATCGTCATTTCGTACACTCATGGCTCGTACATGTAGCACTCGTACTCATGATACTCGTACATATAATACTTGTTCATATAATAAGTCGTACGTATAAAGTTCATACACGCAAAACTCGTGCACTGGCAACTTGTGCACGAGCACGACTCGTACACTATGCTGCAGAGTCGCATCTTTATACCACGCGCTGGGAGCAATGACGGAGCGAAGGCAGGTACATGATGTGCCTGTGACTGGGCAACGCAACTAGTACCTGTGCTTCGGTGGATAGCGTAGTCGAACTTCAAAACAAAGGCAGACCTTTGCAGAAAGGCAGCCAAGCGGGAAGAGTCAAAAAGAGATCCAATTATTGAGTAGTTCACCGCTATGCAACACGCACTTGAAGTGCAGCGCGATCGAATGCTGGCGGAACAATCGAAGACCGAACTACAAGTGGTCAGACGATAACGATTAAAAGGGCAAGCGCGCGGGGCACGAACCCCACAATATTGTCTATCGAAAGCGAATTGCTCGCGCCGCTCTGTGAGTGAAAGTTTGTTAGTGTAAGTCGTCAAAGTAGCGGAAAATTTTCTAGGCTAGTCGCGGAGCGGATCCGCGACGTGCCTAAAAAAATTCGCGGAGTGTACGAAATGACGGTGTAGAGTTTTGAATCTGGGGTTTTGTACTCAATGAGAGTGTATGAAATGCCGGTATACGAGTTGAAAGTGTAGGATTATTATTTGCGGGTGTTATCTGTACGAGTATTTCGTATACGAGCATTATGTACACGAGCTTTATATGTACGAATCGCTTTTTTATAAGTGGTATGGAGGTTGAGGTAACGGTTTCCATTCAGAAGGTTACGGGTTCGATTCTACGTACAGGCACTCAGTGTCAGGTGGTGATAAGCTGCTAGCTAGACGCGGCCGAGGGCCGGCAAAGCCGTGCGCGTAAGTTTTTTAGGATTTCTTGAAAAAAATTAATAATTTTTTGGAAATTATATATTTTTTTCGTTTTTTTTATTTTTTCCCGTTTATATCCAAAGCCGAAGAAATCAGCGCCAATGTGAGAAAGAATTTCGGTGTACAAATCGTGATACATCCCGTAAGTCATGGCTGACTATCTGCTCATCTTAGTAATTGTATCAGACTTATGTTGTCGCGCTGAGAATAGTTGGGATGGTTGTTTGTGACTAGATCGAACAGAATTACTTCACAACCATCGTTGCCTACACCGCTGTAGAAGGCCTCAACACTCATGACAACATCGCTGGCTCCGACCCGTGCCCCCCAATCAACGCAGCGGTGGACACTCACACTATGGTTCCACAAGCTGATGGTACCTTCAAGCATTATCATCGCCTACCATGGAAGTCAAGAGCTGGACCTTCAGCTAGTCTGAAGGGCGTACTGAAGCCAAACTCCGACGACTCTCTCCACACGACTACCAGCACTACCACGACTGTATACAAGACAGAGGGGTTTGTGTGTTCTTATTGTTGCATTATCGCTCGCTAAGGTACTCGCATGTATATCTGAAATCGTCCGCTCCGTAGGCCGAGTCGGTCGTACTCGTTAAGATCCATCCATCCAGTCGGGGTTGTTGCGTTCGTCAACTACGGATCTGTGGTTGTGTGGGCACACAATCCACTTGTCCTCTAGCACTAGTAGTATTAGTTCCTACAGCATTCATCAAAGATCAGGCTTCTATCAGTATCACTCATGTCAAGTTCGGGTGATAACATGGTGGAAAACTCGTGCTGATCTTTGTCTCCCTTATGCCAAGTGGAGTGCCGTGTGGGATGTATACTGTCAAAGACTTTGACTCAAAGTCATGGTGAATTCGTCAATCTATGTCCGTCGACTATGTGGAACTATATGAGAGCTCCAGTCCTATTCATTTACTAGGCCTACTGGTAAACGTGGAGTTTCCCAGAAGCTTCGCCTATTGAATGAGACTGTGTAAGAGAAGATTTGCTTTACTGCCTTGGTTATGTGATGTCGGTTCAGCCCAGCGGCCGCCGGGACTATGTCTGGCACACCAACGTTTTACATGCTGACATGCTGACATCTAACAAGTGCTTCTTTTGGTTGTGGATATGCTTTCGTCTGGATTTTTGACAGCGGAGCCCGTTGCACTATAGACAGCCCAAGACATCACTCTTGTGTATAAGTATGCTTAGTCGAGTCTTTGCCGCGTTTGTCATGTACTTTAACACTGTTGTGCATCGATGGCGAGCAAACGGTTGACGTGCGTGTTTTTGTGGGTTTTTTCTTTAAGGAGAGGGAGGTGTGATTGTGTGGGCACTGCCCAGTGGGCACACAATTCACTTGTCCCCTAGCGCTAGTAGTATTAGTTCCTACTGCATTCAGTAAAGATCAGGCTCATCAGTATCACTCATGACAGCTCGTGACATCTCTCGATGAGAAGGGCTCACACTCAAAGCCACAGACCTAGAGGACCCAGAGGATGGTGCGCTGCACACCTGGTAACTGACAAAAATAAGTCGGTTTAATGGACTCTAGTGTTTCGCGGACGCGAAATTGGCGTAGTGGTAGGAGCGCCTGTTATCAAGCGGATCACCCGGGATCGATCTAAACAGTGAGCTAGCAGGGAAGGAAAGGCCAGCGTCGTTAAGCAGGAAGAAGTCGCGCGCGGGGCGCGGGCAATTTTTTAATCATTATTTTTTGCCCGGCGCAAAAAATATGATTAAAAATTGCCCAGCTGTACGAAAATTCCGAAAAGTACGAAAATTCGATGTACGAAATAATACTGTACGAATTTTAACTGTGAGAGTCGGAACTGTACGACTTGTCACTGTATGGACTGGAGGTGTACCACAGGATACTGTACAGATCGCGTGTGAAAACTGTACGGATCAGGCTTGTACGAATGAACTTTCTACGAGTTGTCACCGTACTGAGCGATCCTCACCGGTTACTCTCTACTCCATCCCAAAACGTGGCAACTCCGACTCCGCTGACTTCGATCCCGTACAAGACAGAAGGACCGGTGGGGATCATATCGTACAGTTGCAATTCGTAGAGCCACAGCTCGTTCCGCCTTATAATGCACAGTTTCTTTTCGTACAGTTTGAACTCGTACATTCTATCTCGATACAACCTCAACTCATCTGGTTACATTCCTTACAGTGTCATTTCGTACAGTGGCTTTTGGTACAGTGCCCACCAGTACAATTTCAGCCAGTAAAACGTCAACCGGTATAGTTACCTTTGGTACAATGTCACCTTAGGGTGATGGCACCAGTACAGTGTCACCTCCTACAGCCTTAGCTCGTATTAAATACGAGTTCTTGGAATACGGTATGTTCCAACTCGTTCTTACCTAATCCAGTACACCACTATGTCACACACGCACGTTTTCGTACAGCCCGGTCGATTTTCAGGCATACTTCGCGCCGCGCGAACTAGCCTGAGAATCGGCCGCGCGCTTCAACCTTCTCCCCCCCTGCCTACTGGCTGCGCGAACGACTGGGGATCGAATAGGGATCGAAAGGGTGATGGCACAGAGGGCTATCCGCGCGGCCAATCTTACTTCGTTTTTGTGAAGTGTTTCGAAGCCGTGAGCGATCCTCTAGACTGTTCAAATGGGTGCTCAAGTTTTATCAAACAAGCAATCTATCATCAGTTCAACTCCAGCCCTAACGCCTCAGTGACCGAACGCACTATGGATCCATCAATCACGGGATTACACGTGGAGATGCTCACCATTCGTACATTAAACACTCGTATATTTTCGACTTATGTCTCGAATACTCGTATACCTGGAACTCGTGAATATAAAAATCGTACGCATAAAACTCGTACAAGTAATACCCGTTAAACATGAAACTCGAGCATACACATGACGAGCAATTTTTTAGGCAAGCCGCGGAGCCGCTCCGCGACAAGGTGCCTGCTGACATCTTCCTACAACTTCTACAATGCCAACGACTACATCGACCAGTTCGTCGACGCCCTCAAGTACAAGGACAAACTACATTATATGCTCCGACAGCTTTGTTTATGTGCAGAGTCTCAAGTCTACTCGAGATTCGTCTGGTGACTTGAACACTCGGGACAAGTCCAACATCCACAAGGCTCGACAGCTACTCAGTCGACGTGGCTACCAGCTATGGCGACTCAGAGGCTCTACTAACCCTGCGGACCTCCAGTGGAAGTTAGGTACCCTCCACAGGGTCCCTAACTGTCCAACTACGACGTGACGCCGACCCCAAGTCTTAAAAAATGGGTCGTCAACTTCGTTGACAGTACCCATAGCACCTCTCCTCCTACATTAGCGGGTGTATTACGATTCGTACACCGAAAAACTCTCGCTTTTACAGAAAGAACACTATCACTTCGTACACGGCACAGCAAGCACGTCTACAAGGCCAAACTGATACTCATCCAACTCCCACCACTGCAAGTCGAAGGCTGGTGTTTTTTGATTCTGATTATCGAGGATGATGACAGGTAAGTATATACTGTGTACTATTATCTTTTCCTTTCCGCTCCCCCGGGAGCGTGGTGTGTAGGGTTCGTGCCCTGCGCGCTTGCCCTCGTAATCGTTATCGTCTGACCACTTGTAGTTCGCCCCTCGATTATTGCGCCAGCATTCGATTGCGCTACGCTTAAGTGCGTGTTACATAGCGGTGAACTACTCGAGAAGTGAGTTTTTTGTTTGATTCTTCCCACTTGGCTGCCTTTCCGCGAAGGTCTGCCCTTGTTGTGAAGTTCGACTACGCTATCCACCGAAGCACTGCTACTAGTTGCGTTGCCCAGTCACCGGCATAACAGGTGATTCTCTGTGATAATTCGTGCCGCTCCGCTAGGCGCATCTCGCATCTCGCTCACTAGCGAAAACGCTAAATTCAAAAACGCATGATAAGCCGACGAGCTAACTGTATTTGTATAACTCAATTCACTCCATTACCAACTATGTCGAGTTTCCAAGCCAACAAGGGAGATAGATCGCCCGAGCAAGACCTCTAATCTCCCGAATCGCTACTTAAGTGTCGTGCTGATTCGCTGCGCCTCCATCATGTCGCGCGCCACGAAATGTGTTCCTGGAGGACTCTCATAATTTACCTTGGCACGTCTCGTCTCGCGTTTGTGTACGCCACTACTTTGCGTATGGAGTTCGCTTGGACTACTTCGGCTCTTCTTTGGGACTTCCTCAGCTTCGTCCCGACGCTGGAGTTTTTCTTGGCTTTGGGCTTGGGTACCCTTCGGACAGTCTCCCTGTCTACTTGCGAAACTCAGGATTACGTTCATCTAATCGATTTGCCAAGCTTGGATTACAAGGACTCCCGGGTCTTTTGTGGATTTCTCTGCTGAGTTCTTCCGTGGGTTCCCTCAAGGACTTGACTGCTGCAACCTCTTCTGACTTGGGTTCTCAAGTGACTCGGAAAAGTATCGTCAACGAAGACGCTCACGTTAAAGAAGAAATGTCGCTCGCCCGTAAATTCGCCGATGCGCACCCAAAATATACATTAAACATTTTTTCTTCGAACGCCAAAATAAGGAGTAAAATCGGTTTTCTGAGTCGAAGGTTACAAATGCGAGGAACGAAATCTCGGCCGTCTTGGGTGACTTCGAAACTTCTTTCCAGGCTTTACGGGCGTAAGCCCATAGCCCTATATACGCCCCGCGCTAGCGGAAGCCGATAGAGCTAGACAGAACCACAGATAGTACATGATGGAAGATGATTAGACCGAGAAGGCAGAAAATGGTATACGAACATAGTATTTCTATTAAACTTTGCGGCGAGATGATCGGACTATAAATACAGCATGGCGCAAAGATTCCTCTGATGAGTAGAGAAGATGAGTTGAGAAGCGCTCTGAATCGTGGGCAAGGACGTTAAAAGGCAGGTATTATGCTCATAAATACGCTAGGTGTGACCACTCAAGTACCAGATGTTCGATCGTAGAAAGCAAAATCATAAAAAGGGAACAAGCCGGGTGGAAGAAGGGCATTTTTTCAAGAGTGAGTAGAAAAAGCAAGGTTTGCTCCGCATGCCTGGAAGAACCGCAGTGCATTGAGTCAAGCCGTCAACGATGAGCTCTCACGAGCATATATTGTTCACCAGTTAGATTTAACGATCCGTACACTGAAATCTCGATTGCACACCAGTCGCAGAGCGGCCCCGCGACTGGCGTGTAAAAATTTTCACGCCGGCTCAGGTGGCGCTGGGACTCCGGTGTCTAACTGCCTGACGTCAATTCGGCCCCTTGTGCTCGAACCAGCGACCGTGCGCGTGGAAGCAGAGCCGCATACCACTATGCCAGTATGTTCTATGTAGCAGAAAGCGTGCACGAAGCGCTGGAATTATGCAATATCCATACCGCTCGTTTGGTTCTGCGAGTCACACTGCTGTATTATACATCGTCGATTCATCTACTCGATAAGCAACATTCGGGTGGCCCGCAGTATCTAAGCCGAACATCAATCCTCGGATTATTTTCCTTGCGTTTGCCTGCTCCGTGCGGCTTTTGAGTTATTCGATGCCCTTCGTGAATGAGGAGTGTACGAACTGTGAGCTGAATCGAAAGTGTACGACTTAGCAGTGTACCAGTATTTGTGCATTATATCTCAGTGTACTTGCTTACGGTGTACCACTATTGAGTGTACTAAACTGCCGTGCACGAGTTTGCAGTGCGATATATCTACATATCTTTCTGTGCTAGAAAGATATATAGATTTGACACATTGATTCTGATGTTAATGAACGCAGTGGTTCATCGTTGAATGGCAGCATTCTGAGTTCTGCTGCTGATGATGATATGGCATTGTTCGACTTGAGTAAAGTATTCTCAAACGGTCTCTTGCACATCCCGCTTACTCTAATATTACACCTGTCGTTACTTCTTTCAGAAACATTGAAAAAGCTTTGGAGAGGTTTCCGAACTTTGGCTGGCATCGAGTATCTAATGCTTCTGATTATCGTTGTACTTTGAAGAAGATCGACGATTTAGGGGACCGAGCTCGAAATACAATCAGCACTACCTAAATCAGCGCTACCGGTTCATCTTCGATCGGCACTATGAAGATTTCGAGATGACCAACAAATCTTGGTCAGCTTACATCTCTGCTAAAACACTCATGTCATCTCCATGATCATGACAGTATCCTGCAAATGCTGTTACCCATAGCAGCAGGCATGCGGAACTTACTGAGGCACGATGGTCCCCTTGAGACCTTGGCGACGTCGAAGCGCCCAGAGCCTCCCAGCTGCTGAATCCAACTTTACAGAATGAAAGTCCAGATGACAGACTGGTTATGTAGCAACCGCAACGAACACATCCAGCTTACGCACTAACGGCCGAGGAGAGTCAATTCGCTCGCGAGCGAGCAAAACAACCGTACCAGACCCTGCGGACTGTGGCGCATGGTTCACTATGCATGAGGCAGCAGAGAGGCGAAGCCCCAGTCCTTATAAACGCTGGGTAACCAGCCAGCCAATGACGGTGTATGAGTTGAGCACCTGTACGGTGCTGCGTAGAAGTTCCGTTATGGTACTACCGTGGTCGAGAACCGCGTCAAAACGGACCACAAGACCCAAGCGCTCAGCCATAAGGTCGTCTCAGCAGAGGAGAGCACGACAGCGTCAGTAAAGATGGCCGAGCAGCAGCTCGAAGTTACGATCCCTTCGGCCTTGCAGTTGGGACTACTACCTTGACGCTCGGTCTGACGAACAACGACAGGGTGCCTGCTGACATTTTCCTACAACTTCTACAATGCCAACGACTACATCGACCAGTTCGTCGACGCCCTCAAGTACAAGGACAAACTACATTATATGCTCCGACAGCTTTGTTTATGTGCAGAGTCTCAAGTCTACTCGAGATTCGTCTGGTGACTTGAACACTCGGGACAAGTCCAACATCCACAAGGCTCGACAGCTACTCAGTCGACGTGGCTACCAGCTATGGCGACTCAGAGGCTCTACCAACCCTGCGGATCTCCAGTGGAAGTGAGGTACCCTCCACAGGGTCCCTAACTGTCCAACTACGACGTGACGCCGACCCCAAGTCTTCAAAAAGCACCTCCCCTCCTACATTAGCGGGTGTATTACGATTCGTACACCGAAAAACTCTCGCTTTTACAGAAAGAACACTATCACTTCGTACACGGCACAGCAAGCACGTCTACAAGGCCAAACTGATACTCATCTAACTCCCACCACTGCAAGTCGAAGGCTGGTGATTTTGATTCTGATGATCGAGGATGATGACAGGTAAGTATATACTGTGTATCTTTTCCTTTTCGTTCCCCGGGAGCCTGGTGTGTAGGGTTCGTGACCTGCGCGCTCGCCCTCGTAATCGTTATCGTCTGACCACTTGTAGTTCGCCCCTCGATTAATGCGCCAGCATTCGATTGCGCTACGCTTAAGTGCGTGTTACATAGCGGTGAACTACTCGAGAAGTGAGTTTTTTGTTTGATTCTTCCCACTTGGCTGCCTTTCCGCGAAGGTCTGCCCTTGTTGTGAAGTTCGACTACGCTATCCACCGAAGCACTGCTACTAGTTGCGTTGCCCAGTCACCGGCATAACAGGTGATTCTCTGTGATAATTCGTGCCGCTCCGCTAGGCGCATCTCGCATCTCGCTCACTAGCGAAAACGCTAAATTCAAAAACGCATGATAAGCCGACGAGCTAACTGTATTTGTATAACTCAATTCACTCCATTACCAACTATGTCGAGTTTCCAAGCCAACAAGGGAGATAGATCGCCCGAGCAAGACCTCTAATCTCCCGAATCGCTACTTGAGCGTCGTGCTGATTCGCTGCGCCTCCATCATGTCGCGCGCCACGAAATGTGTTCCTGGAGGACTCTCATAATTTACCTTGGCACGTCTCGTCTCGCGTTTGTGTACGCCACTACGTTGCGTATGGAGTTCGCTTGGACTACTTCGGCTCTTCTTTGGGACTTCCTCAGCTTCGTCCCGACGCTGGAGTTTTTCTTGCTTAACGACGCAGATCGAAGATGAACCGGTAGCGCTGATTTAGGTAGTGCTGATTGTATTTCGAGCTCGGTCTCCTAAATCGTCGATCTTCTTCAAAGTACAACGATAATCAGAAGCATTAGATACTCGATGCCAGCCAAAGTTCGGAAACCTCTCCAAAGCTTTTTCAATGTTTCTGAAAGAAGTAACGACAGGTGTAATATTAGAGTAAGCGGGATGTGCAAGAGACCGTTTGAGAATACTTTACTCAAGTCGAACAATGCCATATCATCATCAGCAGCAGAACTCAGAATGCTGTCATTCAACGATGAACCACTGCGTTCATTAACATCAGAATCAATGTGTCAAATCTATATATCTTTCTAGCACAGAAAGATATGTAGATATATCGCACTGCAAACTCGTGCACGGCAGTTTAGTACACTCAATAGTGGTACACCGTAAGCAAGTACACTGAGATATAATGCACAAATACTGGTACACTGCTAAGTCGTACACTTTCGATTCAGCTCACAGTTCGTACACTCCTCATTCACGAAGGGCATCGAATAACTCAAAAGCCGCACGGAGCAGGCAAACGCAAGGAAAATAATCCGAGGATTGATGTTCGGCTTAGATACTGCGGGCCACCCGAATGTTGCTTATCGAGTAGATGAATCGACGATGTATAATACAGCAGTGTGACTCGCAGAACCAAACGAGCGGTATGGATATTGCATAATTCCAGCGCTTCGTGCACGCTTTCTGCTACATAGAACATGCTGGCATAGTGGTATGCGGCTATGCTTCCACGCGCACGGTCGCTGGTTCGAGCACAAGGGGCCGAATTGATGTCAGGCAGTTAGACACCGGAGTCCCAGCGCCACCTGAGCCGGCGTGAAAATTTTTACACGCCAGTCGCGGGGCCGCTCTGCGACTGGTGTGCAAACGAGATTTCAGTGTACGGATCGTTAAATCTAACTGGTGAACAATATATGCTCGTGAGAGCTCATCGTTGACGGCTTGACTCAATGCACTGCGGTTCTTCCAGGCATGCGGAGCAAACCTTGCTTTTTCTACTCACTCTTGAAAAAATGCCCTTCTTCCACCCGGCTTGTTCCCTTTTTATGATTTTGCTCCCTACGATCGAACATCTGGTACTTGAGTGGTCACACCTAGCGTATTTATGAGCATAATACCTGCCTTTTAACGTCCTTGCCCACGATTCAGAGCGCTTCTCAACTCATCTTCTCTACTCATCAGAGGAATCTTTGCGCCATGCTGTATTTATAGTCCGATCATCTCGCCGCAAAGTTTAATAGAAATACTATGTTCGTATACCATTTTCTGCCTTCTCGGTCTAATCATCTTCCATCATGTACTATCTGTGGTTCTGTCTAGCTCTATCGGCTTCCGCTATCGCGGGGCGTATATAGGGCTATGGGCTTACGCCCGTAAAGCCTGGAAAGAAGTTTCGAAGTCACGGCCGAGATTTCGTTCCTCGCATTTGTAACCTTCGACTCAGAAAACCGATTTCACTCCTTATTTTGGCGTTCGAAGAAAAAATGTTTAATGTATATTTTGGGTGCGCATCGGCGAATTTACGGGCAAGCGACATTTCTTCTTTAACGTGAGCGTCTTCGTTGACGATACGTTTCCGAGTCACTTAAGAACCCAAGTCAGAAGAGGTTGCAGCAGTCAAGTCCTTGAGGGAACCCACGGAAGAACTCAGCAGAGAAATCCACAAAAGACCCGGGAGTCCTTGTAATCCAAGCTTGGCAAATCGATTAGATGAACGTAATCCTGAGTTTCGCAAGTAGACAGGGAGACTGTCCGAAGGGTACCCAAGCCCAAATCAAGGAAAAAGTCGCGCGCGGGGCGCGGGCAATTTTTTAATCACTATTTTTTGCCCGGCGCAAAAAATATGATTAAAAATTGCCCAGCTGTACGAAAATTCCGAAAAGTACGAAAATTCGATGTACGAAATAATACTGTACGAATTTTAACTGTGAAAGTCGGAACTGTACGACTTGTCACTGTATGGACTGGAGGTGTACCACAGGATACTGTACAGATCGCGTGTGAAAACTGTACGGATCAGGCTTGTACGAATGAACTTTCTACGAGTTGTCACCGTACTGAGCGATCCTCACCGGTTACTCTCTACTCCATCCCAAAACGTGGCAACTCCGACTCCGCTGACTTCGATCCCGTACAAGACAGAAGGACCGGTGGGGATCATATCGTACAGTTGCAATTCGTAGAGCCACAGCTCGTTCCGCCTTATAATGCACAGTTTCTTTTCGTACAGTTTGAACTCGTACATTCTATCTCGATACAACCTCAACTCATCTGGTTACATTCCTTACAGTGTCATTTCGTACAGTGGCTTTTGGTACAGTGCCCACCAGTACAATTTCAGCCAGTAAAACGTCAACCGGTATAGTTACCTTTGGTACAATGTCACCTTAGGGTGATGGCACCAGTACAGTGTCACCTCCTACAGCCTTAGCTCGTATTAAATACGAGTTCTTGGAATACGGTATGTTCCAACTCGTTCTTACCTAATCCAGTACACCACTATGTCACACACGCACGTTTTCGTACAGCCCGGTCGATTTTCAGGCATACTTCGCGCCGCGCGAACTAGCCTGAGAATCGGCCGCGCGCTTCAACCTTCTCCCCCCCTGCCTACTGGCTGCACGAACGACTGGGGATCGAATAGGGATCGAAAGGGTGATGGCACAGAGGGCTATCCGCGCGGCCAATCTTACTTCGTTTTTGTGAAGTGTTTCGAAGCCGTGAGCGATCCTCTAGACTGTTCAAATGGGTGCTCAAGTTTTATCAAACAAGCAATCTATCATCAGTTCAACTCCAGCCCTAACGCCTCAGTGACCGAACGCACTATGGATCCATCAATCACGGGATTACACGTGGAGATGCTCACCATTCGTACATTAAACACTCGTATATTTTCGACTTATGTCTCGAATACTCGTATACCTGGAACTCGTGAATATAAAAATCGTACGCATAAAACTCGTACAAGTAATACCCGTTAAACATGAAACTCGAGCATACACATGACGAGCAATTTTTTTAGGCAAGCCGCGGAGCTGCTCCGCGACAAGGTGCCTGCTGACATCTTCCTACAACTTCTACAATGCCAACGACTACATCGACCAGTTCGTCGACGCCCTCAAGTACAAGGACAAACTACATTATATGCTCCGACAGCTTTGTTTATGTGCAGAGTCTCAAGTCTACTCGAGATTCGTCTGGTGACTTGAACACTCGGGACAAGTCCAACATCCACAAGGCTCGACAGCTACTCAGTCGACGTGGCTACCAGCTATGGCGACTCAGAGGCTCTACTAACCCTGCGGACCTCCAGTGGAAGTTAGGTACCCTCCACAGGGTCCCTAACTGTCCAACTACGACGTGACGCCGACCCCAAGTCTTAAAAAATGGGTCGTCAACTTCGTTGACAGTACCCATAGCACCTCTCCTCCTACATTAGCGGGTGTATTACGATTCGTACACCGAAAAACTCTCGCTTTTACAGAAAGAACACTATCACTTCGTACACGGCACAGCAAGCACGTCTACAAGGCCAAACTGATACTCATCCAACTCCCACCACTGCAAGTCGAAGGCTGGTGTTTTTTGATTCTGATTATCGAGGATGATGACAGGTAAGTATATACTGTGTACTATTATCTTTTTCCTTTCCGCTCCCCCGGGAGCGTGGTGTGTAGGGTTCGTGCCCCTGCGCGCTTGCCCCTCGTAATCGTTATCGTCTGACCACTTGTAGTTCGCCCCTCGATTATTGCGCCAGCATCTGATTGCGCTACGCTTAAGTGCGTGTTACATAGCGGTGAACTACTCGAGAAGTGAGTTTTTTTGTTTGATTCTTCCCACTTGGCTGCCTTTCCGCGAAGGTCTGCCCTTGTTGTGAAGTTCGACTACGCTATCCACCGAAGCACTGCTACTAGTTGCGTTGCCCAGTCACCGGCATAACAGGTGATTCTCTGTGATAATTCGTGCCGCTCCGCTAGGCGCATCTCGCATCTCGCTCACTAGCGAAAACGCTAAATTCAAAAACGCATGATAAGCCGACGAGCTAACTGTATTTGTATAACTCAATTCACTCCATTACCAACTATGTCGAGTTTCCAAGCCAACAAGGGAGATAGATCGCCCGAGCAAGACCTCTAATCTCCCGAATCGCTACTTAAGTGTCGTGCTGATTCGCTGCGCCTCCATCATGTCGCGCGCCACGAAATGTGTTCCTGGAGGACTCTCATAATTTACCTTGGCACGTCTCGTCTCGCGTTTGTGTACGCCACTACTTTGCGTATGGAGTTCGCTTGGACTACTTCGGCTCTTCTTTGGGACTCCTCAGCTTCGTCCCGACGC
>JABANP010000468.1:0-41353 GCA_013115135.1 Perkinsus olseni
AAGATCCATCGCGCGGAACCAGTTTCCGGCTCCAATTGCATGTTTTCTTCTCAGACATACACGTTCCCTATCATATGGGCCTCGTTCACTCCAGAATTCTGCCTCGCCTCTGCCTCATCCACGCTGCTACTGTTGATCCTGGGATGCGCGGGCGAAGGAGTTCTTACACCAAGTGGGTGCTGATCAGCCCCGGCGTCTATTCCTCGGGTGATCTATCCAACATGATTGAAGGGCTCTCTGGTTTGAGCTTTGAATGCACTAGGCCACGAGGGATAAAATACGATGAGAGAGGGAGGTTCACTTTTCACATATCAAATGGGGATAATATAACAACCCCTTTCGCTCATTTGAGCCGTACAAACTCCGGGTCTAGCTCTGGAGTTGAGAAGCAGCTATACATGAGGCGATGCTCCGTTATACGCCGGACAAACGCGGACGAGGGAATGAGACTGGCTTTCATAAAGTTGACGCAGCAAGTGGCCCACTTCAAGACAATTCCTAACTTCGGTCTCGTCACACTGGCCATCTGTCCAGGGAGCAACAATCACTCTTGGATCGTTGTTCTGGACCGTCATGATAAGGAGCACGGAGAGATCCGCCTGGACAAGGTCGAGGGGGCGGTCAAAGAAGCAGATGAAGATGACGCGAGAGGCTCAGTCTTCTCGCTGGGTCACTATGTCGCCCCTGTCCCGGTCTTCAAAGGTGTATCTACATTCACTATCGATTTAGCGTCTAACCCCGCCCCCCAAAAGTTCCCATCCATGTTCATCACCCTGATCGACGAAGCTGCCAATAAGGTCACACTCGGTCCTATTCGGCTGAAGAGAGGGTATTTGTCGTACAGGCTAGGTCCGGCAAGGAGAGAACGCGTTGTCAACGGATGCTTGGATGCCGCAGTGGAAGAGCGACAGGGACTAACCCATCCTGAGGACAGTGCAGACGTTATCATCCGAAAATTTGCTTCCCTCGCCCCGGTTGGGTCAGTGAACTGGAGGACCATTTGTCTCTGCCCGGGTGGCAACGAGAACGAGGTACTATTCGTACTGAACAAGAAGAATTGGGGGACTGAGGCGATGAGGAGTGTGAAGCTTGTTAAGGGGCAGCCATCGTCGGAGTACTCAGGAGTATCCCACAGTACCGCTGGCGGAAGGCATGCGACGTCCGTGGTTAAAAGGAAGAAATCGGCTCCCACGGTTACCGAGGCTAAGAAGGCCAGGGTGATGGAGTCCCGCGTAGACGGTTACTACAGCGTCGATGGTCCCGATGGCGAGAGGTCGATCTCACTCAACGTCAGGCATGTGGAGGAAGGCATCATCAACGTGCAGCTCTCGTTTCAGGGGAAAGATACTTACCAGCTCCGGGCCTCGCTGAACGAAGACCCTGGCAAGAGCTGCTGGGGAGTTAACACGGAGCTCGGTCCCGAGAGCAGTCCGATTTTACTCTACACTGAATTGGTGGAAACCCTGAACAGTCTAGGAGAGAATGTTGATCGTTTCCAACCAGAGAAGGGGATGTACTTCTGCTTCGATCATGGAAATGGCGTAGCTGCTTACTTCGGTGCGGAGAATCCCAACGACAGAGAAGCTATAAACGTTTATTTCAGACCCTCGGAACAGATCGAGTCTCTATCGAAGAATTAGCTTCCTTACCAGCCACATGCATACCATCGACCGATTGCATACGAGATGATTCATGATATCTATACTAACGTTGTTGTTACGGTGTTGTTCATCATGTTGCCACAAGCGGTGTATCCTCGCGTCAAAGTCGAAGAAATTGTCGGGGAATTTAGATGCCCCATCGCAGCGCTCCCTCTGGACCAAGAAACTGCTCCCTCAGGAATCCCCAGGTCCGCGAGGTTGCGACACGGAGAAATCGAAGATATCGACACCACCGAAGTCTTCCTCCGGTTCTTTGCTTTCATCATAAGTAACCTCTATTTCCTCCAAACAACAGGATGTGCTAATACGACCACAGGGCCTTGAGCTTGGTAGTGGATCGGGGTGTCGGGCATGCTCAAGTCGAATCGACTTAGTCGATATTGCTGCTAGGCATGTACCCAGGACTAATATCGACTATGAGTGCAACGACAGCATCTGCCGGTGCATATCCAGGAGTGCTCCGTTGTGGCGGTATCTGCCAGAGGGTTGAGAAGTTTGCCAGGTTTGATGAAGCTGCCATCTTGTCCCGTTGCTTCCCGTTAGTATTCCCCAGCCGATGAGTAGTCCGGGCCAACCTCCTCAACCGTGAGAGGTCAACTCTAGGAAGTTGCATATCCCTGGCTTGAAGCAAGGCCCGAGGAGTCCTCGGCAAGAACAAGGAAGTTCCTCGAAGGGATGTTGCCATTCACTCCTAAAAACGCTGCCTTGGTCTCACTATAGCGACGCCAGCCGCAATCAGTCTGCCCTGGCTCCTCACTTAGTGTATGCGTACACATGGTAAGTAGGCCTCACAGTCGTTGGAAACATCTTCGCCCAAGCCTCGAAGAACCAATGTGGACAGTAAACCATCATTGGAGATATCCACTAGCCCATCAGCTATGCCACACGCAATCATGGGCCGCTCTGGCAGAACCCTAAGTGGCTCCTCCCCAACCTCCGTGTGGCGCCCTCGTCCTCATGGATATACATAGTCGATTTGAATGCAGCATGCATCGACCTCAGGAATCGCTTTCTCTCTCATGTGTCGCATGAACCCCGTCCAGCTATGGCTCCAGGATTGTAACAACCGATCACACCGCAGCGGGCTGTTGAGCGGCTGTTGGCGATGCTGAGGGGGACGGAGAGTCATGAAGGAGCTCATGCAGCTCGCGTGCAGAATAATACGCGGGCAACGTTCATCTCTCGAACGTCCGACTCGCAGCCCTTTATAACATGAAGTTCATCTTCTACCTACTCGTGGTTACCACCACTCTCGTCGTCCGCGGGACGTTGGATGGTAGCCAAGATGAATCCCCGCCTCCGAGGAGGGACCTGCAAGTTATTTGCATGTTATGTCCTGACAAATGCGAGTGTTCCTGCCCCCTCAGGTGAAGGAGAGGGTTCATCTGCTTCGAATCGCCAAACCATGGCACCTTTTCAGATGAGCTGTGAGAAGGATACAACAGGAGTACATCTACAACGTGGCCATCGCCTACCTACGTAGGGTCAAGCAGTTTTCACTTCATTAGTATAACTATCTCATAGTATCCTTCGTTATCTTTATTAGTTATCCACTATTTCGTTTCCGGCGGAAACTCTCCGCCCCCTTCTTTAACCTATGGGCACTTACCATTACAAAGTTATCTTCCATTTATCACAATCTGACTTTGCGTTCATCATCATCAGCAGCTACCATCCCGCCGGAGACTGTCAGAACGCAAGGCGACTGATAAAGATCGACTATGGTCAGTCGATGGTAATAATAAAATGAATCTTTGAATTCAATCTTCTTATTATACATTATCATCACTCAGAGTCATTGCCTAGTAAGTCGCCGAAAGTGGCTCCGGCCGGTTTCTCGTCACTGAGAGCAGCAAACTAGTCTGCGAAGCACAAGAGACGCTCTCAAGAAGTCACCTGTCCTTCCTCAACCGCTTCTGCGAGGACGGACTTCCACCAGAAGAACTCCGCATTCTCTTACCCGCTGGCGGCGGCGCTGCAATCGACAGACCAAAAGCAAATATTCCCACGCGCCATATAGTATTCAATCCCAACGATGTAGATCGCCTGGCTGCAAGAGTACAGATAGCGACAATTGAACTCACTTTCCGTCCCCCCTTGGCCGCTAGTATCCGAGTCCGAATCGCTCTGCTTTACTCGAATCTGCCCAGTCGGCCGCGGTGTAACGTCGCCGTCTTCCTCGAGCGTTGCTGCATTAGTCAGGAGAGTTTCAACTGAAACAACCGCGAGGGCTCAACATCCTCAGAACCGCCAAGAGCAACGCACAGCGGATGAATGACGCGTCTGAGGTGCTCACCTTCGTCATCAGTGTCTGTCTGATCCCCCTCATCGTACGTCTGCTCAGTCGGGGTGATTCCAACTGAGAAGGTCTGGGGAGGGGACGGCGGCGATGGAACCGGGAAGAGGAGACTTTCAACCAGATGATAGACGAGCAGTAAGACCGATGCTGTCCGCCTGAGCAGAAAACAAGTGATAAAATAACTCAGATGGTACTCGGCCTGGGGTCAGCGCAGGCTGCGCAGCTCTCCCAGAAAGAGATGGAATAAGATTCCGCCGGCGTCCTCACCCTCATCCCACGGCACATCTTGCGACCCCTCACCTTGGTGGCGTCCAGTCCACAATGCTCCTGTGAGGTGTCATACAAGTTCGCAATGGCGTTGTGAAGGCTCGCTACAGACGCAGCGCTCGTTGTGAGAGCCGACTGAAGACATCACCTTTCTATACGGGTGTGGGGTAGAGGCTCCCACCTGCAACCCGCCGACTTTCTCCTTCAGTCCGTTAGAATACTCCGTCAGCTTTCTATTCGCCTCCACCGCGCTGTCCAAGTTCCTCCTCACCTCCCGCAGACGTCGAGCAGCATCTCTCGCTCGGGAATCCGCATCGAACGCCTCAGCCCGAAGATTTTCCATATCCTGACCATAGCCAGGTCGGTGCAATGAGCCTGCCAACAGTGCAGCAACAAGCCACTTCGCTCCTGATCCCAGCATCCCTCTGTGCGTCTTGAAGTGCCCGGTCCTTCGACTCAGCCGTAGCCTCCAGCTGCTTCCCTCGGATCGTCAGCTCTGCTACTTGATTCTGCAGGCTGAGGTGAGGCGAAGATGCTACCCGCTACACGCACTGCGAAGAAAGCTGCTGGCGTCTTACTCGGCATTCTCCTCTTGATACCGGTCCTTGGCTTTCCGAGCCTCCTCAAGCTGTTCGTTCAGAGACTTCAACCTCTCCTCAGTCACTCTAACTCGGATCTCCTGCAGCGGGTGACCATACCGGAAAGACTTCAAGTCTGTGTAACCCACCAATTCCGTCGCGCGCGCCTCCTGCGTCCGTCGGCCCTCCTCTGCCGCAGCCAGCTGGCCTCTGAGCTGCTCTTCTCGATGCGCCGCTGCCATCGCCGCAGCAGACGACGTCTGACCGACAAGGATACCGATACGGAGCCTGGGATCGATCTCACCTTGGGTTCTCGCCGCCGGAGGGTCAGGAAATTCCTGACCACAATCGACCATCGAAGCGGACAGAAACCGCGATGAACTCAAATCAGAACGAAGAATCACTCAAAGACGCGGGCCTCACCCCCACTGCGGGGTCTTCAGTCTAGAGCAGCTCGGCTGCGGATAATACGTGACTCAACGGCCCCCCCCTTAACTCACCGCATCCTCGGCACGGACCCGACAGCCTCCCGATTATTGGGTTCCGTAGAGGGAGCCGACCGAGGAGTGCCAACAGGGGCTTCCGTGCTGCCGTCACTGTTCATGTTCCTATTCTCCTACCACAACAGCCCCAAGGTGACACCAACCTCAGCAGGCCCCTTCTCACCTTGTCCTCATCTTTCCACTGCCCTGCACCGTCCACGACCACCATGCGCAGTCTGTAGCTGGCAGCGTACTGGTGTTCGCCTGAGAGACGCCGCGACTTCAGCGAGGGAAGGGCGTGGCGGCCAAGTTATGGCCGTCACCTTCTGCGGTCGTCTTAGGCTTGCCTAGGTTGATAACATCCCCTGCCTGGACGAAGCGCGTCTTCCCTTTCCCGATTCTTTCACCGTTAATGAGAGTGCCGTTAGTCGACTTGTCCTCCACCTAGGGGTCCGAGAAGGAGGTTGTGCAACGCAGACCAAAGAAGATACCAACCGCCAGGGGACGAATAAAAAACGCACGAGGATCTGTTCGCTCAACGCACCGAGACTGAGTATCTTTGGTTGACCCTCAGCCTCCACGGAAACAAAGATACGCCTGATCCACGATGAGCTTACACTGATGACGATACCATCGCCTTGTCGCTCTTGAGGCGACAATATCGACAATCCCACTATACAGTGAAGGCCAGACACGATCGTATCTGGCCAGACCAGCAGCTCAATACCAACCGGAAGCCGCGCCACAGGCCCACCGTTGACAACAATGTCGCACTCGGCCTTCCGACCGATGGTCTTCTTCTCGCCATTGCGGATCACCCACGGCTTGCCACTGGCATGGTTCCCTGTTGGCTCGAGCAGCAGCGCTTGCTGCTCGGCAGTTTCAATCATCATAAAAAGAACTACACAAGGGTGGACGACAGATGAGAAGCTCCTTCCACCAGGAAATCGTGGCACGGCAAATGCTGACCCAGAATCGCCGCCGAGAACGACAACAGACCATCGACGCTGGTGAGAAACACCTTACAAATTCCTGGTCATCATCATAATCAACTAAGCGGCTTAAAGCCACAGCAAAATGCCACTGCAGAGCATGGCAGACGGGTAACTGACGCTACGCGTTTCGGAGGTCAACAACCTCGACCACGGAGCACCTGAGAGTGACCCCAAGGGGCAACGCGGTAGCCCGGGCCCGCCCCCCCCTACCGAGCACGCTTTTTAGCCTCATCGTCCCTCGGTACTGACGCATCCCCCTCATCCTTTGGCCTGACAAAGAAACTCCATCAGCTCCGAGAGTACTGCCGTGGCCACCTCCGCCATTCCGACACTTGTGGCGGTAAGTCCTCATTTTTATTCTGGCAATCTCCGTAAACCTGATTGGCTTCACGTGCCTGCGGACCCATGAAGCCACACCTTCCTCTGGCTCCTAACGTTTTCCTAGTCGATCACTCACCACCGCGCTGTACTTGGCCAGCATCTGCCTCATGGCTCGCATCTGCCTCTCGGCATCTTCCTTCGCGCGCGTCGCCGCCTCGAGCTCACTGGCAGCCTCCCTGACAGAATCCCCACACCTCGCGGCCTCGGCCTCTAGCCTGGTGCGGTCCTGAGTAAGACGCTTTTGCCAGGTCGTAATACATCACCGAAAACCAGGTCACTTCGCTCCAGAGCTCTGCAGCTTCCTCGATAGCTACCAGGGCATCCTCCTTCGTCTGAGCCATCGCCTCCAGGAGGCGCACTCGGACCGAGAGCTCGTCATTACTATCCTTCAACCTGAGCAGAAAAACGAACTTCAAAAAACACCAAAAAATTGTCTCTACTTCAAGGTCGATCGCTCCAGCTTCTCCATCCTCCGCCTGTAGTCCTGCAGCTGCCTTCTAGCCCTTCTCAGGCTTCGCTCCGTCGCCTCAAGTTTGATTGTCTTAAAGAAAAAAAAGAGTTCAACAAACAGGGTGAGGAGGGGGGACTTGCCTGTTCCTTCGCCCTATCCTCCTCCTTCCTCATGGCAGCGAACTGCTTCGGGCTGAGTGCCTTGTCCACTGCGCTGGACGCCGATGAGTAAGCTGACCTTGGGATCTCAGCAAGGACTTCCTTCTCGACTCCCCCAAGGGAATCCTCCTAACACAGGCCACTAATGACCCGAACCAACCCTCTCTTGTTCTCACCCTGGGCCTCTTCACAGCATCCTCAATAACAACCGAATAGAGCCTAAAGCTTGCCCCGTACTGCCGGTCGCCTGCAAAGCTGGATCACGCTCGATAGTCAATCTCACAATCACTTTGCGACGTTGGCCTGCCCAGGTTGAGCATCTCCCCCGGGCGGGCGTATCGCACCTCCGCCGCCTCCAGCCTGTGGCCGTCGACGAAAGTTGCACTTCGTCCGATGCTCCTCACCTAAGGAATCAGACTCACGCTCCGACCATCGCCGTCGGGCCTCACCGTTATGACAAACTTCTGTTCTTGCCGAGCGTAGGGCGACAGGAGGTTGAGGCCCACAGTACAGTGATGACCCGACACAGCATCAGCTGAGGTACAGGCACTCGCTAGAGACCGCGGCATCAGTCTTACCGTTGACAACAATATCGCACTCGGCCTTCTTTCCAATGCTTCTCGTCTCACCGTCGCGAATCAACCACGCTTTGCCCTCGCCCTCGGTCGAGAGTGGTACGAGGAGCAAGGCCTCAGCAGTGGGTGGATCATCCATCCACACAGAGGACGATGATGAGAAGTACTCAAAAGAACTGACCTGAAGCGGCGACCGGACGAGGCTTCCAGAAACGCGTGGCCGCCCTCCCGAAGAATTGCAGAAATAATCCGAAATTAAAATCTTAAATATTATTGCTTCACTCAAGCCTGCGAGGATGTTGCTTTGTCAACCGGCTAGCGCCGAAAACGCAGACCCACCGCTACGTCTCGCTATTGGCAATGGTCGATCGCATCCCGCAGAGCCCGCCACCGGAGTGGGAAGGCGACTTTAATAGAAGCACTTGGGTTGTACTCGCTGCTCACAGGAGCAAAACCCGCGACAGGCCGGCTGAGGTCGTGAGAATTACCAATGCCCTCATAAAAACAAAGCCATGAAAATAGAGAACCCAAGCCAAGAGGGGAGGGACCAAGATACTGATACATGACACACTGCTCATGCTACGTCGACTCGCCGGTCGTGGTTAACTTCATTCGTTACAAAAATATCATCGTCATCAGTACCTAACCCAACGCCACATCGGGCCCGTCCCAGTGAGGCAGATGCCGAACCTCCTCAGTGCAAATGGCTGACGGAAGACCGCGGACAAGACACTATGTAGTTCTCCGATTTCTGCCGTAGTCGCTCTGCCAGGGCCTAGGACCACCATGCTGGGGTGATCGAGGACGCCGGCGGCTCACCCTCCACTCGTCGTTCCCGAGGCCCTCCCGACGGTCGTCCAGGAAGCGGCCAGTCCTACCAAAATCGAATCGGAGATGACCGAGGGAAATGCTCACCTGAGAATGGTCCGGGCGTAGCTGCCATGCGGACTGAGGGGAGATGAGTCGCCGAAGACCGTCCTCTGAAGGGAAAGGCTCAGCCACCGCTGTTGCCACCGACTAACATGACGGTCCCCATGCCAGCTCGATCGTCGTCTCTTCGTCGACTGCCGCGGCAAGCCTTCCGCTACATAAACCCCACCGCTCGGGCCAGCATCCTCAACAGGCGAGCGGGCTGAGGGCGAGGCCATGGCCCAGGGCCGGTGTGATGAACTACACACAGGCCGTCCTCTTGGCCTCCACTCGAGCTCGCCCACGACTCTCCCGATGGACACTCACGTTGGGATCTCGACTGAGCGAAACAACTGGGAGGACATCACGACAGGAAGGCTCACTTTTGGCCCTCATCTCGCATGGGTTCAAAAGCAGCTCTGTAGTCCACCCGCTGGTGCATGCTACGAGGGGCAGCTGAGAATGGCCGGAATCACCATTTGCTATGATATGTCGCTTGCCTTACATATCGAGCGTTGATAGAGGTGGACGGAGGTAGCCGATCTAAAGTAGCGAAGAACGACAGAGTCGCGAGAACGGGAAGCTTCGTACTGAGCACTGCTAGAGGGCCCGACGGCCGAGGGCTGATGGCAAGCGTAAGCCGACGCAGTTCGTATGTGGTCGGGGACGCTGCAATAAAATAGATCTCGTAGGAGCGACCGTTGCAAGGCGGCAGAGTCTGGAGGTACACAGGGCTCACCTCTCCTGGTCTCGGCCACGACAGGAGCCACCGCCAAAGCTGACATACGGGCGCTGCAACAATCGCCCCCCTCACAGACACCCACTCGAGCTCTCTAGCCGTAGCCCCTCGCTGCTGGGAAGACACTTGACGCTTCTTAATAGAGTCCATGAGGAGCTCGCGGCGCCTCGCCGATTCCACCAAGTACAACTCCAGCCTGAGCCCTGGTTCATCGAACACAAAGGAGGCCATCACCCCAACCTAGCCTCCTTCTCTCGGAGCTCCTGCGTCCTCTCGTCCCACCCCGGCGTCGTGTAGAGCGGCGTTCGTCTAGCCCCGCTATTCACGGACTCAGCCGTACATACTTTATACCCATGCCGCCCTGAGGGGACCTCTACCCTCCGTCAGCAGCCCACCGCAGCCTACCCGGCGTATGAGCGGGAGGCGGAACGTTATGGCCGAGCGCCTTCACCGCTGCGCTCCGAGCTGGGGCCTCTTCGCCGGGAGAGATACCCCCACCATCATCCCTGCAGCCCCCTAAGTCTTCCGTTTGAGTTTCGGTAGTAACCGGTACAGCCCTCGCCGGACGATCGTCACTGAGACGAGATGGCAGTGAGTGATTCGGCCAGTGGAAGGGGGGTAGACCCCACCAGTCCACGGCAGAGAGGATGGAAGGCTCGGAAGAGGACAACGACCCCAAGGTGTTGCTGACCAGAGACTCCGCGGACTCCTGAAGGAGCCGTCTCTGATGGTACCCGCTCCCCCAGACCCACCCGTCGCTGGCCGGTCTGCCTGGGGGACGCCTGTCGCGTAGAGGGCAATTCCTGAGCGACGATGGACCACCAGCTCAGCAGTCGACTAAGCCACCTCTAGGGTCTCGGGCTCTCCTTCATCCTGCAGCGCCTCCACAACATCGTCCACAGAATTCCTGTCGCCATCCAGGCCCTCCTGAACCAACCCCTCAAGCGACCCTTCCCTCCCAGACCGGTACCTCCTCCTCCTCGCCGGACCACGGCTCTCGAGGAAGGCGAGCAGCTGATTGAGCCCTCGGAGGTCTGCCCTGCTGCCCATCCTTCGCCATCTCCACCTCTAAGACCGGGCGTGCCCAACAAGACAGACCGCCGAAGACAGCAGCCCACCTGAGCCTTCCACTAGCTCTTGAGGAACTTCAGCCAGAACACGACGATACCTGCGGAAGGAGCATCTCGATGAGCAACGAGAGACTCGACTTACGGGTTGGAGTAACTGTGAGGGCTCCTGCCGATCGAGGCCGCCGTACTAGAGGCAGCGTCGCGCACGGTCAGCCTCTCCCCATGAGCCCCTCCCTTCGTCTCATGACCTCCATCACGCTCCGCGGCAGCGTAGCCTCTACTATCACTACCGTACCGCCCCTCCACGACCTCCACTGCAGTGAGGCTGCTGCCAATCGGTCTGCTCCCTGTCCTCTCCTGAGGTCCACTGTAACCGGGCTCCCCTCCAGCCGAGCGGTCCAGGGTGTGAGAACTGGGCGCTCTCTCCGGACTGCGCAATCTCATCTCTGCCGTCTGCGGGCTGCCTCCTCGGACCGAAACCACTCGCCTCAGTGGACTGGGCGACCTAGCCCTCGCCCCAACGCTAGCATAAGACAGGCCTCCCTCACCCTCCACGTCCACGGGCAATGGTGACACTAAGAACTGGCTTGATAGTAGCCTCTGATGCAACCCGGCAACTGACCTCTGTAACGAAGCTGGTCACTAGCTGACACCGGAGTGCCAACGCTGGACCCCCTCACGACGCTGAGGGGGCTCACGTGACGAATGACTCTCCTGAAGGCACGAGGCAAGCTGCTCATCCTCCCTCAGCTGGACAGCCCACCTCACAACCACACGCCCCGGGGACTGTTGGGACACGGCCGAAGCCGGGGTCCCTCCCACCGATGACGGACGAAGCTGAGAAGATGCAGCCTTCCTATCTGCTGTGACGGCGTACACTGGGCCCCACCGGCAAAGGGGAGACAGCTCTCTGCGGCAGGTAAGGGGAAACTGGGGCCAGGTTCGAGGGGTCGCCAAGGGCCGCCCTCAAGGCCCGCTCACAGTACGCTTCTCCGTCCTAACGGATGCGCGTCATTTACCCGGCCGACGACGCTGGTCTACCTTCCCGCCACCCCGGGCTGTCGAGCGTTCCGTACCAGGTTGGGTCTGAGCAACACACGTACCCCCTGCTCCAGTGGCCGCGAACCGTTACCTCCAACCTCTCCTCGGTCGGCTGCGGCGGGGCACCTTCCAAGTACCACGACGGAGCATCACCGAGGTTCAGCGAGGACAAGTTGCTGTGCGAGGTAGGGTACTGCAGCCTGACCCTACCGGCCACAGCTGCCCCCTCGGTAGGCAGTCGAGCGACTACATCTCCTCATCTTCGGGTTCTCCAGTCCTAGACCCCCTCCTAGCGTAGCCCCCCATAGCGTGGACAGGGCCTTCCTCAGCCACGGAGCCGATAGAGGTGCGAGGCCAGTAGATCCTCTGAAGGCGGGTGTCCTACCGCCGCCGCAGCAGGAGGACGCCTACCTCCCTGAACCATCTGCCCACTCTAGCGCTCGGGTCTTTAGACATTACCTCTACACCGGGGAGTGAAACGAAAAGAACACTGCAGTGGGTGGCAAGGCTAGTCCGGCCCACTGCCGAGGTCCACTACATGGAGGGCTTCTAGTGGCTTCGGCGTATAGTGACCCTCACCAGATGGTGAATGAGTGCCCTGCTCTCCCTCAAGAAAGCTTACCGATACACTCCGACGGATTCTCACGACGGATGGACGGGCGATGAGAATGCACGTTGCCCGACTAGAAATTTCTGCATCGGAAAATTGGCCGCAATTTGCCGAAACGAGAAGTACAGACTGTATGGTGATAGTAGCACCCACAGCGGCTCAGCCACTCTACCTTCCTCCCAGGTCGTGCCCCGCTAGCCTACCGTAAATTGACCGCCTGCCAACACCAACACGTCTTTCGGTGATACTCGGAATGGTGTCAGTCGCTATGCAGCAGTTGGTACAAAAATGAGAACTTTAATGATGCAGCATCAGGCCCGCCCCCCCGGCCGGCTCAGCGGCTTCAGTTGCAACGCGAAGACACCCGAGTCGCAAGTCTGAGCCACCACCCCTGTCCGAGGGCAATAAGTCACGTAGTAGGGGAAGCCCAGGGCGAAGTCACACGCCTTCGGGAGCCGGCCTTTGGCCAGCAATTTACCTGATAGGAGCACCGCAACGACGACGATGAACTCTCTCTACACCTGGGAACGACCAGACTGCCTCGAACGCTCGTAACCATCTACGAAATGTACTAATTCGATCATGCCGCAAAGACCGTTTTCGACCAGAATGACTCTTACCCTCGGCGGCATTCCACAACCGCACTTCCCCTCGAGTGTCCACTGATACGAACTCGTCATCACTGAAGGTGGTGTCTATTGAGAGTATGTCGCTACGGTGCTCCTTCAAGACGTGCTGATGAGAGGACCGTGGCTGAGGTGATGCAGCAACACTCGAGAAAGGGTTACCTCAACCTTCTTCAAACGGAAATCGTATATGCAGAGATTGCGGCCCTCTGAGACCAAAACCAGATGACTAGGTCCGAGAATCCGTACAAAGTGGCAAAGCCGACCTCGGCCAGGCAGCGGAGCGTAGTCTAGCACCTAACAGGAGGATTGGGGCACACTGACTCGCTGCCGCTCGCCTTAATGACGTCAGAAGTCGTTCATTGAACTACTCCGTATACTTATACGGACGCTTAGAAAGAATAAGACCTTGAAGGGACCCGTCGGAGAAGGGCTGCGCTCCGGAGCCAGCTCTTCTTCGAACCATCTTCTCTCACCTGCTGATCGTGTTCCAAGTCCACCACTTTATAACACGGCGGCTTCACATCGTAATGTTCCACCAATCTGAGGAGACAGTCTCCCTCAGTTGTGTCGGACAATGCACAGGAGCCCTCACAAAAGTATCAGATCCCTCATGTCCGTCGGGCAGGCCATAGTCACATCCTCATCAGTCCCTTGCAGCCGGAACGGGGTCATGTTCTGACTCTCAGTCACCAAGTCGATGAAAGTGGTCATACCTGCTTAGCGGAGCGATGCACCACCACTATCACCACCTTCCCACCCTCACCCGGGAAAACAATAGCCACCTTATTCTGTCTTTGCACCACATACTTCACCGATGCTGAGCTCCGCCGCTCGAATTTAAAGACGCTCTGCAACGACTAGGTCCAATCAGGAGCGACAGTCGGTCGAAGCCTCCCACCTGCTGACAAGGGTCAGCCGTGTCGAAGATCTTGGCGCAGCTGTCTCCAACAGTAGCATATACGATAGGGGTCGAGGGGTGCACCTCGTCTTCCTCCAAGTCGCCGTGCCTGAGTAGGTCGAGAATAGAGGCAAACATAACCTTGACGTCAAACAGGATTAAACACCCCACGGGTGACTGGACGTTCTTTGATAGACTATCCTGAGCGGACGGAGGAACCGGAAAAGAACAACGCGAGAGAGAATTTTTCCGGGGGTTCAGAATCTGTAATTACTTCTGTCCTGCTATTGTGCATCACAGCCTAAGAAGACCTCAATCGTAGGCACGTGAGAGAAGCTACACAATCGACGTCTACAGTGGGCTCATAATAAGACATCAACACAGTAAGGCCACCGACGTCTCGTATCCAGTAGATTAACTTATCACGGTAATCACTGCCTTTCTAGTAATCACTATGAACTTTACCACATACATGCTCATATATAAAATCAGGTGTCCCAGGTTGAGGTGATGACAGACCGTCCGACCCTACCGCAGACCCTCCTCGAGATCGCCCAACTTCTCCTCACTCGGAGGGCTCATAATGCTGCTCAACGCCACGCCAGCCTCGCGGTCTCGCCGCCTTGCTTCTGGAAGACAAGAGCACGGCTGACAGCGATACGGCGAGGATGAGAGCTGCCCACCCGTGTAGGAGTCACGCACAAAAACTGCCTTCACCGCGTCATCCGAGAACCCCGCCAACGGTATCCTCTCGTCTAGCTCCAGCGAGTAATACCACACCTTGCCTGAAAGCAGCTTGGCTAGAAGTGCGGCGTGGACGAAAGACGCAGGCATGTTAACTCTCCGATACCAAGGCCCCCAGACTAATAACGACCACAGTGATTGCGACCATTGTAACCACAAGTAACAATTTCCTAGCGTTCCATCTCGATGGCATCTTTCTCTCTATCGAGCACCAAGGCCCGTCAATAGACAGACGCCGCTGTCCCTCAGGTACCCCAACGCCCCGTCATCTTACTAATGAGGATACTACAGCGATAGACGAGCCCTTACTATGACGAGCAATCACATGGTTCTGTGATGTCTATCCGCTGCCCGAGATGGTGAGCCTACCAAGCATGGTGCCCGCCGCCACTCCCCACTCTCCAATATGCACAGACGTGATCGGGTCTCCCAAGTCCGTGTATACTACTTGTCGCCCAAGACCACCACTCAGGGCCTGGAAACCCGCATACTCAGCAAAAGTGTTTGAACCTGAATCCGCTTCGCTCCGCTAAGAAAAAGACCACTACGAGCCCACCTGCTGCCCTAGCGTTCCCATTGGGTGGGGTCGTCGAGGAGGACGAGGAGCCTCTGGCGTCGCCATCAATGGTCACCATCTGCCGCGGTGCCGTGGTCGAGTTATTCCTGCAATCATCGGTCGGAACCGTTGACATAAGAATCTGCCAAGCTCAGGGACTACAGAGGAGCCCCACCAACTCAACGCAAGGCACTCGTGATTAAACTCGGTGATCGGAAAGCAAATATGTTCGGGAAAGGTGAACGGTCGAGAAGTACTGTACCAAAGGCTTCCTTCATCCTCGAAAGAAACCTCACCAGGGCTGCAATTCCGCCCAGGGACAAAACAATTTAGAAAACCACAGCGGAGCGAAGCACAGTAAAACTCAATGATAGAACAGTTGTCGATTCCTCTCCTCCTGTTCCCGCTGGTCCCTCCGATGAATGGCCGTACTAGACGTGGGCGGTCTAAGGAGGCTGCTGCCTGGCGGGCCGAAGAGCGCCGCTGTTTGGGGAATTTCGTGGCGCGGTGACGCTGAAGGGGTCTTCAACGAAAACTTCACCGGAAACTCCACAGAAGAAGCAGGCGACTGGCTGAGGAAGGGAAACAGTCTCGAACTCACGGATGGCTTCGGATGCTTACCTCCTGTCACCCCAGGGGGAGTAGCTCGGATGAGTCAGCGATGGTGTGGTAAGCGGTGACACGTAGCGTGATGGCGTGTTCAGGCGGCCTGAAGGACACCCCTCGTTTTCGCAAACGCGGTTCAACGCCCGAGTAAAATGGCTTCTACGACGACCGAGCCCTCCTACACCAGCAGCGAGCGTGAACAGCAATCTTTGTCGACAACCACCCTAACGTCCAAGAGACCACCAAACTGCCCTGAATGTTCCTCACCGCTTCTGCCCGGCGTTGTGAAGGAGGCCGGAGGGCCACTGCCAGTCGGGATGCTGTTGCTGCTGATACGGAAGTAGTCTGCCTTCCTGTCGTCTTCCGGCCATGCCTCCCGCGTCGATGCTTCACTCCTCAACGACCATCGACTCTCCTCGTCGTCCCACTTCTTTTGGAACTTTTGGAACTGACCACACCACCGCGACCTTCTCGTCACACAGTCATGGCGTTGCGTACGAACAAGCCACGAGATTTCAGTGAAGACTATCGAGAGAAAAATGAAGTGAGAAAAGTTCGGAAAAATTTGGTATTATACTGACTTCGAAAATTTCTCAGGCGGATTTCGGTTAGTTTCCAGTAGTACTATTATTTTCGTCGTGAATGAGTGGCGGAATACTAATGCGAAAAAAGGCCAACCTAAGGCTTCCCCGTAGAGCTCATCTCACCGTTTTTAACTGTGCGAACAACTCACATAAACGCGATATTTTACTCCAATATAAACGTTCTCTTGGAACCGTTCAAACCCCCTCGTCTCACCCTATTCCTTCTGGCCTGCTTCTCTTGCTCGGCCCACTCGAGCTTCCGGAGCCTATCCTTCACTCCCGTAGAGTCAACAAGATCACCATGGCGATGGCCCGGCTCCGACAGAGTTTTCACCAACTGTGTTAGCTCCTCAATGTCCGTACCTGAAATCCACCGAATCATCCGGCCACTCCTGGTCTCCGTCCACTCAACCCTACTACTCTTTTCGAGCCTTCGCCGAAGACCAACCCTCTCGGTCGCGAAGTCTTTCCATATACTGAAAAAAGCTGAGAAATGCCGCTACCGGGGTTCGAACCCGACTTCACCTGAAAGTATCCCTGGCCTCTCTCTTCTCTACCCTATCCCTCACGCTACTGGCCCGGATGGTATCTAAACTCTCCCGATGAACCCCAACAGCCTGACCCTCGCTCCACCTACTGGCCCTCTCCACCAGTTCTGCCACGGCAGAGTCCCCCCGGTCCAGCCACGGATTTCTGAGCAGCTGCCCTAGCGCTACTGGAGATGGCGATGGACGGGACAGCTCAGTCGACAGGTCAATTCTGATGGAAAAATGGTAATTCACTTCATGCAAGAACTAATCTACGTACTCGGCCAATCTTCGCTCCGCTGCGACTATGATGTCGTTTTCCTTCACATCACGCTCCCTGGCCACCTCAAGCGTAGCTCTCAAATGGAACAGCGAGGAGGAATCTTCCGACTCGTCCAAACACCGCTCAACCTACCATCAGAGGCATACTCCACACCGTACCAGAGTACCCCCAAAAACCGCCATACCGCTCCATACCCAACTCACCCTATGCGTCACCGCCTTCCTCTCCTGTGCTTCTTCCGACCAGTACCTCAACGCACGTCGTCGAAGAGACTGAAGAGCAATCCATGATCATCACAGCCGAGGGCCCTTCGACCGCTGACCAGTTGCCAAGCCTTCGTCCCAACTGTCTCTGCCTCCGCTTCTGGTCTCCCCGCCTCTCTCCATAGATCTCGTAGCTCCGCCGGAGTACTTCCCTTCTTCCCCAATGCAGCGTTCAACCTGATACCACTCCATCGCCACATCACCCAGTCAACACCCGCCCACCTGATAGCAGCCAAGCGGAGTTTGGCCGCCCCTATCGTGTCCGGTCCCGCCCGTCTCGCCAGGTCCTCATCATAACAACACTCGCTCAAGGCCATCGTGAGAGACTCCTCGTCCCTTGCCGAGCTGAGAGCCTGAAGCATCGAGTGGTGGTGACACGGCAGAGACTTAGCCATACTTCCACGATTCGGTGGACTCTTTCCGAACGGCCCTTCCACGCCTGCAGCACCGCCCTGCCCAGCCGCCCCTCCGACGCCTTCGCCATGTCCATCGCCTAAGGAGGACGGAAAAATCACGGGAAGGTTAGGGACCCGGCCAACTAAGTCATCCTATTGATGCTCTTCCCGCAACAACCAACCTCAAGGTGCTTCCTGAATTTCGGGCAGTCCCCAATCCGTGATACAGTCGACCCGATCGACTCCCTCTTCCCCTCCTACTACCTTCTCCTCCTTCTCCTTACAATCATCCCTGTACGCCTTCCACGCTGCCCAAGTGACCTTTACTCGGCCAGTATCGCACCACTGCATGACCTCAGCTGCCCGGCACTTGAGATCCTTCTCCCTCTTCGCCCACTCAACCCACACTGCAAAGGATTCCTTCTCCAGCCTGCCTTCATAAGAGCTAGTTATCAGACCCTCTATCGTCTCCAATCGAGAGGAGTACCTGAGGACTCCAACTCGAATACTATGATATACAGCGGCCCGACGCAACGCGTCATGCGAACGCTTCTCTGCATTTCCTCAGACTTCGACAAGACGCGTTGAAAACAAAAATCGACCGACCGATGACCACAGGATATCGCTTCAACCCAGTCGACTTTCGAGCATCCAAAGTTACCCACAGACGCAGCCCTCCTCGGAAGGGCCACACTACGAAATTACAGAGTCAACGAGGCCCTCGGGCACTACCTAGCGTATGCATGCCAAGTGGCAAGGATCCTCCTCAAACCCTCCTCCTTCTTCTCCTTCCGGAAGGCCACAACAGTAGCGTCCCACTTCCGACTTTGAACGACTATCTCAGAGTAGGTCGTCGGCACACCAGCATACTTGGCAACGTCAATCAGCCTCTCCAGCTCAGGCAGCTCCAACGCGCCCGGGATAAGCGACACTCCCAGGGCGTCTCCCAAAACTTCACGCGCCCTGAAATTCTCTTCCAGTGTTATACCTGCCTCCCGGCACTTCTCCGCCGCTTCCACCATGGCTTGCACTCCTCTCGCCGAGTACACCCCCTCAAGCATCCTCTTCCTCTCCATGGCCCCTGCAAGCTCCTCCTCATCAACCCCGTCAATATCTAGTCTCCGGCATTCCTCGATCGCCTCCGCCAACTCGGCCGAGCTGACAGCGTCGTCCGAGGCTAGCCGAGCGACCTCCTTCCGCATGCGCAGGCGTCGCTTCCACAACTCGAAGAAGAACCGCGCCACCGTCTCCCGATCGGCTTCGTCATAGACTGAGTGCTGCCATTCTCTAAAAGCCCTGGAGAGCAGGGCGGACTCGGACAGACGCTCGAGAGGCTCTGCAGGGAGGTCCCTCAATCCCAGCTTGGCACAGTAGGACACAGAGGCCATCAGATCCGACTTCCGTCGCGCGCCATAAAAATCAATGAGGGCCTTGGCTGGGGTAACGTACACACTTGCAGCGCCATTCTCTTCGCCCTGAATCAACAGAGGTTCTTAAGGCATCGAATTTTATGCTACTCTTACATTAGCAACCAGTTGTTCCAGCTCAGCCGGCTTGGCCTGCCTGCTCACAGCGTCACGCAGCTTCTCCTCAGACAGGACTCGATACGCCTCTGGCCCTACACTATCCCGGGACAGTGCGGGTAGCACCTGGCAACACATCAAAATCTTAGCGGAGCGAAGCGGCATCCAGTGCTGAAAGATAGAGCTGTAGCGCAGGAATTCATTAATGGGACAGCTCGACTGCAGCCAGGGAATCATTCAGGTCGCATGAATAACGATCGGAGGATCCCACCGAAACTGGGAAAGATTCTCCGAATGAACGAACGATTATATCGGGGGAAAATCGGGAAAATAATGATAAGAAATAAATAATTCTGGAAGTCCAAAATTTCACGTTCCTCGCGAAGCTGCAGTCTCGCTGACCACGGTCGACTGCTCTCAGTGACTAAGTTGCCGGACGAGCCGCGTCCGAAAAATATGAAAAAAAGGCGGAGCGAAGCAGCGAAGCCTACTTCTTCCAAAGCGTCCAAGTCTCGAGCTTTGATGGCGGCCTTGAGCTCCGATTGAAGGACTGCCTGGCGGTCGGACTCCTCCAACTTTCGACGGCAACTCTTGATGAGCTGCAAATCAGATGGTCTATCCAGAGAGATCTGAACGACGGAGCAATGCTCAGCGGCATGACCGCGCGCCACGAAATTACCGAAGTTGCGTAGTCCACAGCAGCAGCCATCTCCTCATCGCTAGCAGCTTCATACAGCCTCCTCCTCGCATGCTGACTGGCTCGGACGTACATGCTCCACAGCCGAAGACAGGACTGCTCGTAAGCTCTCCCCCCGTGAGCCTGAATGAATGTGCAACGACCGGGGATCAAGAAGGAATGATGGTGTTGTAAGGGGCGCTCACACAAGAGCGTAATCCGTGCTAATTCAACGAGGAGCATCATGCTTGGGGAATCGAGCAAGAGAGCAAGTGACCAAGGTATTAGTCAACAGTGACCAAGATACCACCCCCGGCCGCACCCATTGCCACCCATCACCTTATGAAACTGCACAGCCATCTGCATCAGCCGATCCTCTTCAGCCGCCGCTGCCTCCTGCCTCCTCTGATGGGCCTTCTTAGCAGCTTCCTCTCTCATTTGCCACAGAATGCGACTGTTCCGAGCCTCGATCTCCTTCCGCTCATCATCCGCCTGCTTCGCTCCGCCCTCCGTATCCTTCCGAGACTTCAAACCAGCATACCCGACAGCAGCAGCACCAGCAGCAGCACCAGCAGCAGCACCAGCAGAGGCCTTCGCCACTTCTAGGTCCCTCTTCCGCATATCATCGGCCTTGGCCTTGGCCTCGGCTTCCTGAGCCTTTCGGGCCTCATCAGCGGCGGCCTTCTGCTTTTCAACTGCCGCCTTCTTAGCCTCCTCAGCCTCCTTACGAGCAAGCCCCAACTCCTCAGCTTGCCTTGCTCTCTCCTCTGCTACTCTCCTAGCTTCCTCTTTCTTCCGGTCGACTTCCTCTTGCGCTGCCCTCTCTGCCTCTTCCTTCTCCTTCCTCTTAGCCTCCTCTGCAGCAGCGGCAGCGGCCCTAGCAGCTTCCTCTTGCGCTGCCCTCTCTGCCTCTTCCTTCTCCTTCCTCTTAGCCTCCTCTGCAGCAGCGGCAGCGGCCCTAGCAGCTTCCTCTTGCGCTGCCCTCTCTGCCTCTTCCTTCTCCTTCCTCTCAGCCTCCTCTGCAGCAGCGGCAGCGGCCCTAGCAGCTTCCTCTTGCGCTGCCCTCTCTGCCTCTTCCTTCTCCTTCCTCTTAGCCTCCTCTGCAGCAGCGGCAGCGGCCTTCCCTTCCTCCTCCCGTGCTATCCTCTCGGCCTCTTGTTGGGCTCTTGCAATAACTTCCTGCCTCTCCTCCTCCTCTGCCTCTTCCCTTGATCTTCGCTCAGCCTCCTCTCTAGCCTGCCTTTCCTGCTCCTCCTCAGCAGCCTTCTGCAGCCGCCCTTCCTCATCTCGCCTCGCCTTTTCGATCCGTTCTTCTTCCTCCTTCTGAGCTCTCAAGGCCTCCTCTTCATCCCTCCGTTGCGTCTCTTCTTCCTGACGGCCTTCGGCTCCAGTGGCGGCCCTGAAGCACACATGATACCACCCCTCCACCACCTCCCGCCCCCTACTACCCCGTCCCTGCACGCTGCAGCCTGAGGACCTTCCACTCCTCCTCAACATCCTCAAGGTCGTCGTTGCACTTCATCAGCTTGTTTATCCTCTCCGATTCATTCCTGAGGCACCACAATCAATACCCGAGGTATCAGGCCACACAACCCGAGCCTCCCGCAATAGCGACAACAACAAGAACGCCTTTATCGCCCTGTTCGGGAGTGCCTCGAAGTCCATCACCGGCAAACGGCTAAGTTACTATTACGAGATCTATCCCGTACGAAGGACCCACCAATCAGGTCTGCGATTCGTTTAATTTATGGTACGAGCGATGGGAGAGATCCGAGGCGGCATATCTCCCCACACGAAGCAGCTCCCGCTGTACTGTGATCGGTCAAGAATCTACCCTACCGCGGCACGCCCATGGCGATGAGACGGCTGCCGATCAGCCAACACTACTACCACTGAGATCCTTCACCAAACTCTCTGGGATCTAAGTTCAAGTTGACCATGTCCGCTAACGCTAGCTTATGCAACCCGATCTATGGCCAGCCAATCCCCTTCCTTCCCAAGGCCGTCCGAAACAACAACGACCCGGTGCCCGGCCAAGACAGTACTACCTGTTCAGCCACACGTCCATCCGGCCCGCCAGAGCCTCGCTGCAGGACTTAGCTTCGGCGATGGCGAGGTCGCATTGGTCCACGGGCTTCGACTCGTCCCAGATCATCATCCTCAGCTCGGCGATTTGGCGAGAGAAAGCGCTGAGGGCTGAAGAAGACCGCAGAATACCCCACCTGACAAACCCCTCCACCGCCTGTGTCACCTCTGTCGTCACCAACCGGCTGGGAGGCGGTCACCGGCAATCCCGCGGGAGCAGCATCCACCGCTACCGAATGGGCCACAGCGGTCCTCGTGGCTGCGTTGAACCATGGGTCGAACCTGACGAGGATGAGGATGATGATGGCAAGATGTGGTATGATCGGCTATCGCCCTACTAAGCTCGTCCAGCTACCATGGTCATCGAAGGACTATGATCGTCCTACTACGATTCTATCATTATGATGGCCCTATTACGCCTTGTTTATCTGCGACACATCGTCCTGGACACCGGTGGAGCATTGGAGTACCTTGAGGGCCAGTCCATCGGTATCATACCTCCTGGCGCGAAGACTAAGGTGTAAGGCTTGCTGCAGTACCGCAGTCGAAGCTGACCACGCCGACAGGTATTCCATAGCCTCCGCTGGGCAAGGCGACCTCGCTGACGGCACCACAGTCTCCCTCTGTGTCAAGCGGTTAGTGGAAGTCGATAAGAACCATGGGGAAGTGGAGTTCAGCGGCCCTCATGCTGGCCATAAGGTAGGCGGATAATTTCGTGGCGCGCGACATATTCTGAATAGGTGTACCGTGGGGTTGGATCGAATTACCTATGTGACTTGAAGCCGGGGGATAAGGTTGCTGTAACAGGTAGTGGGGTCCTTATTATTGAACGGAAGGATTCCGGTGGACTCTCAGGCCCAACAGGAAAGGACCTGCTCCTGCCTGAGGACCCAGAATCCAAGGTCCTTATGTTGGCTACGGGAACAGGTAGGATTCGAAAACCTGTCGTCGCGTGCCGTACAGCTCATGCGTCTCGGTCTGCGTCGTGTCAGGCATAGCGCCCTTCCGCGGCTTCCTTTCCTCGGAGTTTTCTGGACGTACGAAAGGCCAGCATAAGGGGAAGTTTTGGTTGATACTCGGTACTGCTATGTCTTGAAGGCTCCTTATTCTCAAGTTGGCGAGCCTCTCAGGCGTTGCGGAGACTTCTGCGATTTTGTATCCAGAGGAACTGGCTGATTATGTTACGTCTGATCCGGAACGTCTCCGGATAGACTATGCCCTTTCTCGGGAGGACAAGGACGAGGAGGGAAGGAAGATGTAGTAGTAGAACGCGAGGGCTAGATGTCGTCATATTGGTGATTTTCGACGGTACTGGGAATAGAACCCGGGTATTGGGGATGATGGTTTGCGGCCATACATTTTAGGCTAATAATGCGTAGGTATATCCAAAACAAGATGCGGCTGTGTGGGGATGACATCTGGTCGTGGCTGCAGGACCCGAAATTTCATCTCTACATGTGCGGGCTGAAGGTAATTGGCGCTGAGTGAACGTCTCGCGGTCGACAAGCATATCTCCGTGTTCGTCCGTCCCTATTTACTCAGGGGTTGTACGGAGGATCCTGGGCCGACCTCTGTCGTTGTAGTTGGATAAATCGAAATGACTCTGAATGTACATCGCAGGGTGCCCTGCTATGGTGGAAGAAACTCGCATGCATTGTGTTGTGAGACTTAACGTGAGGCCTTCCAGGAAGGCTGTTTAGGGATTTATGATGTTGCTGATTTCGATGTAAAAGTCGGCGCGACGAAATGATTTTCCGAACTTGATATCCGTGCGTCAAGTGAATTCGACTCATTCACGAGATCCTGTTGACGTCTGTATCGACAGGCGATGGAGTCAGGAGTCCACGAAGCCCTCGCGGACATTTGCTCAAGTCATGGCGGTGACTGGCAGAAGATCTTGACGAGAATGCGAAAGGAAGGCCGGTACCACGCTGAGGTTTATTGAGAGTTTCCTGTGTTGTGCAATTTATGGTATTGGATTTGGTTAATTGAGGGGCGGGCTGCTCCAGAGGACCCCTTGAAGGATCCTGCTAGCAAAGGCTATCTTGGAGGGAAGCCCTGCTGGCGCTGCTCAATATAAGGCCAGTTCGAAGGGGTGCCTAACACATAGTAGCGTCTTCTATTATGCATTACTCGAGTTAGCTGGCCGTACCACTCCACCGCTGAATCGCCTCGGGATGAGTCACGTCCGACCGGGATCCAGGAAAGCGCGTCGGCCCGTCATCAGCCCTACAATGGCGCAACCGAAGACTCTAGACTCCACCAATCACCGGCGAATGGGTGCGATAACAACCAAACAGGATCCGTATGGGAACGTACGAAGGGGAAAGAGTGAAGAGATGACAATGAAAAGTTGAGGGTGCTCTACTCTTGCGATGACACAATTTGGAGCAATCGTGTGATGTAAAGTTGATACCTGGACGGTGCATGGGCCTCCCCGGCTACTCGTCAGGCACAGAGGAATATTTTGGCTTGAACATTCGGCACCCGGTCTACGTGCAAGGATGTGAGCCGTACATGAACGTGTTTACTCTGAATGGTGACAATTTTGAAGATTGAATTTCCCTTGTGAAGTTTGATAGAACCCTCCGTTTGCGGTCTCTTTCTGCGAGAAGGCGGGGGCATCTCCATCAACCGTGACCGTCAAGTTTCACAGGCAACTATCGAAGCTCGACAGGAAAAAGCCGAGAACGAGCATAGTCTATTTCATCTTGCTGGGGTGTACTGCTTATGTGCCGGTAAAGCGTTCTCTGCCTTAGTCCACCGAAAAGCGTTTCTTTAAGAGATGTCCGTGAGCCCGAGATTCACAGTGAAGACCTTTTTTTCTCTTTCTTGTGTTAGTGAGTAAATAGGTGTGGCTTCTCAAGCCGAATGAGCTCTTTTATTATCCAGGCCTTCGTCGACGCGATGTCGAACTTGGATGGGCGCCTGCCAATCTTGCCCGTGTATTGTCAAACTTGGTTGTCATACAGTATGACAAGGATATTATGCGAGTATGACTCATACTGTCCTTCTTGCATGGGATATTTTACGTTCGGCAAACTTGGAATTCACATTGACATTCTTGGTGTCAACATACTTGTCTTGTGTCAAACTCGCCAGTCCACTTGTCAAACTTGTGCAAGGAAGGCCGCAGGCTTTACTGAGGGTGAAACCATCGCGACAGGGGACGTAGTCACACAATCCTGCACCACTTAAGCTAGTCGTTTCCGATGATGATACTAGGTCTAGCTGCGTTACGATCACCGACTTCTGGAGTGGTAATTTGTGCACGGCAGTCGCGAGGAGTGGTCCTGCGGAGACGCGTGGACCACCTCCCAACTGCCTCTCTTCTCAGTTTTTCTATGCTACGTCGGCGTGAGCGGGTCTGCGACATTCCGCGTGACCTGCCCGCCGCCTTCCCGGGTGGAATTCAACCCTCCCACCCTCAACCTAAACCGAGTCTGCGGGTGAGCCATGGTAGGCCTGGCATCAAGGGTTCCCAGGCTGGACGAGTCCAGTGTTTGGGTGCATGCGTGTTCGCACGCCCAGCACTCCAGTGCAATGGCAGACGGGCCGGCGTTGCTCCTTTGCCTGTCGTCCTCAACAAAGTCTACGTGCCACGTAGCACGTGAATACTACGGGCGTCACAGTATCTCCCGGGTACTACTAGCTATCTGCTCGACGATGCTCTTAACGTTCCGTTATCGGATGTCGTTCCTTTTGCGTGAGTTTTGGTATCAAATTTTGGTATCTCCGTTCTCAACTGGCCTCACTCCATTGAGGTATCAGCCTCCGTCTCAACCTCCCTTTTTACTATGAATTACCTCCTCTGCCTGGCCTGCGCTATCCTCACCTTCACCGCTACTACCGCCATCGTTGACGCAGCACCCGATGGAGGCTCAAACCTAGGACCTTCGTTGTGCCACGGTTGCATCACAGACTGTCATTGTGAAGGTCTCAGATGCAACTGTCCATAGGTAAGCAAGGGCTTCTCTTGCCCACCCTGTCGGATACGATTTATCTCAGAAGGCAGGGGTGCAGTCCCCTAGTGGATTGTAACCAATATAACAGAGTCACATATTTTTTATAAGGACGCTATTCGAGCAGCAAATCGTCATCCGTTTTTTTCTGCTCACTCGTTTACGGACGAATATCTACAACAGTATATGAGCTCGGTCTCCATTTCATCTTTGCGTTCTGTCTTCATTAGTCATCTCACAGGTGATGGTGTGGCGAGGCTTTGTTTAAACACGACAGACGCACAGAAGCCGAGAAACAGCGGTCCTCGGAAACTTCTGTCGCGCTCGTATTAAACTGCCGAGGGACGTGAAGACTGGGGCCATGATCAGATTGAAACTGTCCTTAATAACGAGCAATACATGACTCAATTATCACGTCTTCCTGCTCTAATGGTGGTATGCTCTAATGGGGCCATGATGATGCCTCGAGAAGGGCACGGGTCACAGGCTCTCACCTGACGATAGGAGGGTCTCGCGGGATATCGCAGACCCACTCACACCGCTGTTTCGTGGAGGGAACCAAAAGAGGCAGCCAATTAATTTGCTCTACGGGCTGTTTCTCGTGACTGTCCCATCGAGGTGTCACCACAATAGCGATCATTGGTCACCAATCAGCGACTACATCATTTCCAAACCTACTCGGTAGAATCCCAGGGCAATTTAATGAAGCCCAGACCAAGTTAGTAAAAACTCAAAGCCATTTGATAAAGCCCAGACCAAAACCAGTGAAAGCTCAAGGCACATAAGTTTCATGAGAGACCAGTTCAGTAGAGCTCAATAAAGTCACCAACCAGTACGGAAGAGCTCATAATCATCAGCCGATTCGACGGTCATGAACCTGTCACTGGCTTAAAATACCGTCGCGATCGCATGCGTGCAACAGTGAGCACAGATTGTTGTACTTTTCATACTCATACGTTGAACACAAAGGGAGGGAAGGGAGCTTGCGAGATGAATCTTATGGAGGATAGCAACGCAACGCAACGCAACGCAACGCAACGCAACGCTTATTGCCGGGCATTACGGGCACGCAGCCATCGCCCTTAAATGTACAATAGCCGGCCCAAGGACTCTCAGAGGCTGAAAAGGCTGCGACATTGGCGGCTGACTCGCAACATCATGTGATACAAACGACTGGCGAGCGAACAGGATCACGAAAAAATGACCGGGCTAGCAGCCGTGAGCTGCAAGAAACATCTCGAGTGGTATGCAAGAATGCGAGTTGTGTGCTAGAGAGGCCAAGTGGCGTACATGAGTCGGTCGAGATGGCCAGCCTCGAGAGGAACCGGAATGCGCCGAGCGAACAACGTCTTCACGAACCACGTCGCTCGCTGAAGTGTCCTAACCAGCCGTGTTCTAGGCTGCTGACGATGCCGAGCAAAGGTTAGACGAAGGACATAACGAAAAACTGAAAAGATGTACGTTCGAGAGATGACTGCAAGATCTAGAGTGGAAACTCGGTTTATCGAAACCTCTAACAGGACAAGAAAGGTTGGGGAGGACGTGAAGGAGGTGTAGTAGTAGCCTGACGTGCGGACTCCGGCTTCTCGCTACCCAGGTGTAGCAGGTCTCCATCCACGGGATGGAGAGAAGAGGATGATGCAGTCAGCCTTGTCTCACCAGAAACGTGACGCCACTGCCGAGATGTCCCCGGCGAGCCTCGAGGAGGGCCGTGGAGAAGGGAGACGTCGGAAGGGACTCAAAAGGGTACCGAGTTAGTCGCTCCAGGTCTATGAAGGTTCCCTGCAGAAGGCCGCTGCCCGTGCAAGTGTCACAATGTCGTGCAATAGTTCAAGCCGACTCGACAGAGTGCCGGCAGTAGCATAGTACAGCAGAGGTGGCGCTGGTACCAAGTATTGCCAAGAGTGTAGCATAACGGGAAGTATAGCTAACCGAAATAGACGAGCCGCTATGTACAGCCAAGCCAACCTCGTGAGTATCCACTGGGGGATGTACAAGTGTTGGCAAGGTTGATCTTAGCTTCGTACCGGGTCGAAACCCGGCCACCCCCACGCCACGTTGAGGCGCTAAGATCCGTGGGGGTGGAGGATAGCTAATTCTCAGACTAATCTGCACGCATAAAGATAGGCGCCGCCTATCCGCCTATTAGGCGGAGCGTAACACAGATGGTATCCCCTGAACGAGCTCCATTTGCAAGCACAGCTAACGATGTACACACGTGCATTAAGAATGTCGCTGAGCTTAGAGCGCCAGTCTCACATTGCTATACAGTGTGCAGTGTACAGTACACATGATGATCACCTTCGTGCCATTGGTGATACCACGGCCTCTACCACTCTGTACTACAGAATCTGTGGCGGCTCCTCCCCGGATCAAGTGCAATCCTCGTCACGAGGACCTCGTGAATATGCCGACGAGTACGTCGAGGGACCGTTGTTGCGTGCCTCTATTGACTCCCCCCAACCAAAGGCTTCTTCAGGGCGCAGAAAACCCCTCAACGTATGCGTGCAACTGTGTAGAGAGCAGAGCTAATGGCCACACAGCGCAACTACAATCAATGGGCCCCATTGAATGGGGTGAAGATAGCCATTCTCAGGCTCTCACACCGAATAGTAAGGAAGCTAGGCTCACACTGGTGCACTCAGAGTGACTTAGCCTAAAGGGACACAAGGCCTAACTACAGCCCATAACACCGTACGGCGCGTACCGCCGGTACGCGCACATAGCGAGATGAGCTAGGTACACGCGTATTCGGGGCGTGGGATTCGTTGAGGAGGCATCCGAGCTTGAGTCGAGGGAGATTCTCATCAGAGATTCTAACTCCGAGCCCCTCGAGAAGATATTCGTCTCTTGAGGAGGTTCTTATGGTTTTGATGCCTAAGACTCACCTTCAGTCCACACCATTGTGGATAGCATGTCGCTGAGCGATGATTGGGCCAAGTGCTACTCCTCAGCTTCAGCAAACAGTCACATGAAATACCTATTCTTCCTGGTCTGCATCATTCCTGCCATTGCCGCGCTGCTGCAGGGTGAGATAGTGGATGGACCGGTGAGAAAATTGTCATACGGAGACTGTACCAACTGCAAGCCACCACATTATTGCCACTGTGTAAATAGTGGCATCTACGGATACTCGTGTGTCTGCGAATAGGTAAGCAAGAATGGTATGTGTAATGGATTCCATAAAACCAGGAAAGACCTTCCTCAGGTGCACGGGGCGAGGCATGCGAGCGTGACCCTAGTACGGCCCGTCGATCGCCTGCAGAGTGCCGTCGAGTATTCCGTAGCATTCGCCCAGCTGATGGAACATCCTCAACTCTCAGTACTTTCCGACTCATCAGTGGAGTTCCATTCGGATTTCCCTCCGCCTGGCGAGTGGACGAGATCAACTCAGGGTTGTGTTTGCCGTGTCACTCTGAGTGAAGACCGGGGGGATCCTGACCCGCTAGGGTCAATGCTGGGAAGCCTTCATGCGGGCAGTGGATAGAGTCTGTCATTGTGGAAGCTCAATGCGGCGCTTGGGAGCAGGGCGGGGTAAGCTCAAGACCGTAAAGGTTCAGCACGGCGATATCGCAGTCAGCAGATGACTGGTCCGCTCAACTCAATGCTCAGCGGAGGCAGTATGGCTAGTCATCGGGGACGTGAAAGGGAAATGGCAGGCCAATAGCCGATGGGATGATCTCACTTCGCAGGCTCAGACCTCTCGGAGTGTCACCTCCTCTCAAACGTAACCAAGACGGTGTATCATGAGCATTGAACGCAGTCGCGCACTTGTCCAGGGAAGATTTCGCAGGGTAGTCTTCGGAGTTCAACGATATCACGGGCGCCAATCGATACCAGATCTATCGTTCTCTCGAGCTGACCATCCGGGCCAAATGCGGTTCGCGTTTGCATCACACGCTTTTCGTGGCTGCCCTCCCGGTCCCCGTGCAGAAAGCTCCAAATGAGGGACCTCGACTTGAGTAGACACGATCGAAGGAGTGCAGATCATAGTCTATTCCTGAGTTTCGCAGTTGACGGGCTTCGGGTTTCACTGGAGTTAATTTATTAACAGACGTAAAATGCGTCTAAGTGTAGCCCCGAATCGTCGTGCGAGTGCGAAGCACTAATCTGGCACAACTGCCCTGTCTCCCTGTGTTGCGCTGACGCTATGAGGAAGTGCGAGTAGTCCAACGTGGCTAATGAGAAGCTGGTTAGCTCCAAGTGCAGTGTCTTCATAGCTCAGTATCTCACGTCTAGAGCCATCTTGGTTCAAGTATCAGTTGACGGTATACGTCCCTTTGACTCTCTCTCCCCAATTTTTTTTCTTTTTCCTCCTGCGGGGAAGGCTGGTAGTGCATGGTCCAAAGGGACCTGGTAGCCGAGCTACCTAAGCAACCAGCTTGCTGCCTTCAGAGTTACACTCTGATAGGCGCGGTCTCACCCAACTTCCTCGCGGGAAGACGCCGGCCGTAAAAGCCCTATCTATGCTCATACCTGCGTTTGTTGTGTTACCAAGCCTGGGTGGAACGAATCAGGAATTTTACATACTGCCAAACGAACTAATACCCGAACAACTTGCTCGATGGCAAATGCCTCCGGTTGTGTGGCAAACACTGCAGATTACAGTGAATGAGGTACAACTACACTGCGTATCGTCTCCGACTGAGTCTCCAACTGAGCACATCGGCGAGAGTCTAACTAAGCCGGAACCGACTAATTTGCGGTAGGTGAGATATCATAATACGACTAATCTGTTTTGTACGAGGCCCACCATTGAATATTTGCTGTAAAAAAAATAATAATAAATAGCAACAGCTGGAGCAAGCGTCGTGTAATGTTTATATCGCTGATCCTATCTCGCTCCGACAAGAAGCTACGCTGAAGCTAAGCTAAGTAGCGGATGATAAGAAACAACAGATGAAAGATTGGATTCCAAATGGCAAAACTCGGGTGTTGTGTTCTCAATCAGTCAGTCTCTTCACATGGTGCACCGTCCGGGAAACAAGCGGACCGGGTGTGAGACTGGGCTGATTGGAGAATAAGCACAGACCGTGGTCAGAGCCGATGGATCCGGATGCCTGCTCGTGAGGAGCACGCTGCCGATCTAGGCGCGAAGCCTTTGACCTTCAGACACTGCATGAGAATTGCAGTTAGTCACCTCTAGATGTCGCATGAGACTTGCTGTCGGCCTCGGTGATGGCCGCAGAGTAGCAGGTCGTTCCGACTTGGCGCTGCCCGCGGACAGCAATGGTGCCCCAGTGATTCTGCTTGTGAAGAGCAGCCGATTTGTGATGAGACGAGGCCGACCTTGGCAGCTAGCTTGCGGCGACTCCTGCCCGTTGGGCAGGTTGTGAGTTTAGGTACAAACTAACCTTCCAGTATCTCTTACAAACAACCGCAACATAGGATCAGCTGGGGAGGCGTGTAATGTTTATATCGCTGATCCTATCTCGCTCCGACAAGAAGCTACGCTGAAGCTAAGCTAAGTAGCGGATGATAAGAAACAACAGATGAAAGATTGGATTCCAAATGGCAAAACTCGGGTGTTGTGTTCTCAATCAGTCAGTCTCTTCACAGTCGGAGGACTGGCGGCTGGGACGGTGACCGCGAGGATGGAGGAAGATGCAGATGAAGTCGGTCGAAGCCTTAGAGCAGGAAGACGTGATGACTAATTCATGTATTGCTCGTTATTGAGGAACGTTTCAATCTGAGATATCATAATATGATAATCATATGTCGTCAGATCGTGGTCATAGATTGTGGAGAATCCACCAGCTCCAGTGTGCAGACCAGACCAAACGGATAGCTACGTTCCTCCCACTTTACATGTCTTGACGTGACATGCAGAGTCGAAGGAACCTATCTCACGCTTCAAGGAGCTGTGCATGATGAAGAGGCAGGTCTCCTGGGTCGAAATTTCCTCACTTTCGAAAAGTCCCGTCAGGAAACTTTCCGAAGAAATCTAGCGCCCGGAAAAAATTAGGAAATTTCCCCGGGAAACTTTGCTGGAGACACCCTGCTGTCTCGCCATTAGCTACGTCCCTTACATAGTTGAACGATTCTTCGGAAACTTTCCGCGATTTCGGGAGTACTTTTCAGACACCCTGCGAGACAGCGCGACCACAATGAATTGTGTAAGGATAGCCATTCTCAGGCTCTCACACCGAATAGTAAGTAGGGAAGCTAGGCTCACACTGGTGCACACAGAGTGACTTAGCCTAAATAGACACAGTGCCTAGCTACAGCCTAACTACACGCTAGAAGGCGAAACGCTTCGTGCACGGGTGCTGCATAGAGTATAGTTGTCGCGCTCCGAGCGATAGGAGCAAGTCAACAAAAAGCAACTGTCCCAATCACTGCCGGGATCGGCTTCGAACCTAGTCACCACCTATTTTGTGTCCTGGCATATTGAGACTTATGGCCTGATCTGTAGCGTAATCTGGAGCACATACTTACGCACGCCTGTTCTGTCCCCATCGTACCTGCAGTTCGTCACAACGGAACTTCCGGATGCAAAAGACTGATCAACAGCGGTCATGAGATCAGCGGTCCTTCTTGTTCAATTACTAGTGTCAGCGGATGCCGCTATCGGATATGAAGGTGGTAAGTAGCCTGAGTGCAGGCAAGCTATTTTGGGTAACCAATCAGGCGGGAAGAAGGTCAGGAATCTCGGTGGGGTTCTATGTGAACCCTCAAAGGGCACACAAGCATTCGGTTATACCACCATCTCGGAAAACAAGAAGTGCATATTTGTTGGGAGATTGCTTGAGAGGAGCCTGTGTGTCCGTCAGATATTTCCATGCTCTCATAAACGCAGAGGAGAGCTCCCCGAACACGCCGGCTTTCGTCTACTTGCCCGGAGGCCCTGGAGTCAGCGCCCTTGGAGCAACTCTGACGCTCGTCGGGCCCTGCATCGTTGAAGCGGATGACCTCACTCTGAGTCTCAACAAGTACTGCAGGTACGATACCAGTGGAATCATGTGTCTTCCTTCTCAGGTTCGCATAGACCCGAAAGGCGAATGGCATTTTCATGGACGCCCCCGGAGAGACCGGGTTCAGTGTAGGCTCGACTGAGACAAGCATGAGAGAATACGTCGACAACTTGTACGACTCCGATGAGAATGACGATTGTTGATTCCTAGATTATCCAGATATAGAACTCTTCTGGAGGTCATCTCGACGGCGCCGAGTCTGAGAGAGAATCTCCACTTGGTTGGGGCATCATTCGACGGTACGATGCTGTTTTGGTGGCTTCCTTGAGAGCAAGCGTGACTTGTTCAGACTGAGTGTTGATTCTGGACTGTAGACTTCATAGCCTATGAATCATAGGTTCAACGGCAACCCTACTCGCTCAGAAAATTATATCGCTCAAGGCACAATCGGGAATAAAATTGAGAAGTCTCATAGTCTTGGATGGGAACCTGGGACTTGTCGATATGTACGAGAGTCACATTTCGGCACGAATGATGTTGCCTTTGTACCGGTGACCTCAGGTACAGAGGTGGTGTGGAGATGGCTAGAAATAGAAAACTTCTGCCGCAGAAGACGTGAGCAGCACAACTGTAACCTATAGTCTGCCTGCCTCATACGCGCTTTGCTCCAGTATCGCCAAGATGGTTACGGATGGTTATACATGCGTTGAGAAGGTGAAAGCATGCCAGCCGACAGCGAGCCGCCCCGATCCCGACCCAAGTAGCTATGAATCACCTGATCGAACGGAACCCTTAGTCGTCATCCATGGCCGCAAGGTGCATGTGAAGACGCGGCAAACTACTGTGGTGATTCTCTGCTGGACCCCCTCGATGCCGCTCGCATCAGCCGGTGAGAAACTATCTCTGCTGAGTGCACCTGCAATGCAGGGACTAGTCCGCTGTATGACATCCATCGCCTCCGATTCAGATATGATGTACGTGTCCGCCCTGGACTGGAGTGGAAGAATTATAAGCTTATAACCGGCAACGTGAGCCCCGAATTCAGAGTGGCCTTTGCCTATTGCCGATAAAGTACAATGGTGTTTGACCTATGTCAGGCCGAGATCCATATGAACGATAAGGCCGTGCAAGCGGCTATGGGAGTGAGTAAAAAATGGCTCAGCAGCAATAGCCAGGTGAGTTCGTACATGACTGGCTTGCAGACCTTCGCTGAGGCCCTGATGGTGTCAGGTATTTGGGGACTTCCACAAGTTTCAGGCTTTCGACACCACAAAAGTTGTGTCTACCCTTCTTGACGATGCTTTACAAGTGACAAATTCGAAAGGAATCACTTCTCTGATGTTGCCGTGTCCTTGACTCGCCTACTTCCCCACTACCCAGTATTGACTACCCTTAGGTTATAGTCTTCAATGGCGACCAAGATTTCGTAACCAACTCGATCGGTGCTCTCTACTGGTTGGGCAGTTTGAGAGGAACGGTTGATTACGGTGCCCAACTAGCTGTTGCGAAGGACAAGCCTCTCGAGGTAGAAGAGATGACATCGACCGCAGCTGGTTAGAGCGATCCAAAAATGCACATCTTCTTCAGTTTAAGAAAGGAGGGCGTTTAGGAACGATTAGATCGGTGAAATACGCCACAGGTGGATCCTTAGCCTTCATTAACGTGAGAAAGGGGGGCAACTGAGTCGCTTTTTGCGACGATAACAGTCGTAGCCTACTGATAGCAAAGTACGTGCGTTGAGATAGGTGACTGATGGGAGCCACACGGCGGTTCTTAACAAGCCTTTGGAAATGCATCAGGCTATCGAGGCCGTATTGAGTGGAGCTATTTGGGCATAAGGGTGGGCGAAGAGCCCCTCCTCAGAGTCAGGATCGTAGTCTTCAGTGGACTCTGTCCGGCCAGGCATTCGGAATGCCAATGATGTTATATCATACTTAATATTTGGGCGCCGATTAGCCGTCTGATTCTTGATCCATGACTCCCAGTGCTGACCAATGACCGACACTATTGTTATTGATGATGCTGTTGCCTTCGTTGCTGTGCTATCTTCACCTTGAGTGTTGTGCAGTGTAACTCCCGATTGCTATGCTTGAAACATAATGTTTCTATAGGTCGTCCCGTTGACTCACTAGTGTCGCGGTGTACTCAGTGGGCCTCGCTCATCATAGCTATTTTGTTGCGGCGTACGCACGCACATTTCTGCCTCTCGGTAAGCCCTACCCTGTGCTTTTGTGTTAAGGGTTTTCCTAAGGGGGTCTGCAACAGGGCCGGGCGGTGGCCGCGTCAATAGTCAACTAAGCGTACGGGTCCGTTGTAGGAGTCGGTAAAGCCCTTTTGGAAGGCTCCTGATCCTCCCCATTTGTCTACACGTAGACAGAATTCCCATGCGGCACCTTGTTACCGATGTAAACGTGGGCATGCGTATAGCCGTTGTACTCGTTACAGTAGGTCAACCTTGTGAATGTGTAAGAGATGTTGCAAAAACGAGAATAGTGTTGGAGAGGCCAGTTGCAGTCGATCGTGATGTTATTGAACGGATTCTACCTTACTTAGCTATACCTGGCTGGTGCTACTGTAGCACTGCTACATGCCGATACGGTATGTGCCGAGTTGATCGATTGCATATAGCGCTTTAGGTTCTTGACATACAAGCCAATGAATTCCGTTAGTACAACAGTCCTACTAATGAACCTAAGGGTCATTAATTTAGTTGACATTAGCGACTCGAGGTCATTAATGAGTCCAGACTCCCACGACAGTGACAAAGTCGGACCCTTCCTGATAACCGTGTCTAAGCCGTAGTTATGCCTCTATCTTTGTGGCTCCAACTCCGGCCATATGGACGGTTCATCCACCGATACTGACACGCTCTACTCACGTTTTGGCTCTCGTTAACATTATGAACTAGGTCCACGATACAGTCCGACACTTGCTTCGCCCGCTAACTGAATGCCTCCGTCATCTCCAGCAGAAACGCTCCGCTCCGCCATCGAGCTTTGCATTCCCCAGAGAGCCTCCACGGCCGCTACAGAGGTCGCCATCCCAGATGATGTAATCACAGCCTTGCAAAATAGAGCTGTTAATGACCGCAAGGAGGCATACACTTGGTTGGCTGATAACCTCAGTCCGGTAGACCCTCAACACAATCACGCCTTATTGGCCCGTCTTTCTTCCTGTGAAGGCTTCCTCATCGATGCGGTGCTTCTAGTGAAGCAATGTATCATGACCACTATGCTAGGACTACTCGACTACTTGGCTGGAGGATACGGCATTCGATATTATTCTACCGCAGATCATCCGCGCGTATGTATGATACATAATGTATCTGATGTCAAGTGTGGCTCAATGCTCACCAGCATCCTCCATACCGTAGCGATGAAGAGAGGCCTGGACGGTCCCCTTGCGGTATTGGCTTTGGTCATCATCGAAGTGGAAAGACCAATTTCATCTTGGGGTCGGCTCTTCATCGAGCGACGCGTGGACGCCTTAATTCCCCTAATGGTCAACTTCAGCCCGTTCGTTTTGAAGTACCAGGAAAGAGTCCTCGGGCCGATCCTTCTGTGGTGCCGCGAGGATCTCCTCGGATGCCCGCAGTTTCAACGGGTTGGAGAGGAACTGGCTCGATGCCTGTGTGGTTACGGTGGCGAACCTCTGAGAGAATACCTTGCATACAGCCGAAGCTACGAGCCTGCTATCCCTCCTATCGTACGGGTCGATGGTTCTCCCGAGGACCTCCCAGGCGGCGGTGTCCGATTGGATATATCAGTAGTTGTTGCCGATAGTTCGAAGCCTAGCACAAGTCCGATTGAATCACGTCAGCCGAGACAAATCCCTGTTGGTAAGAGGAGGAAAAGCAAGCCTTTGAGTACTGACCGGAAACCTCCTTCAGTACTCGCCTCGAAAAGTCCCATCGGCGATGTGCTAGGTGAGGCTTACTGGCGTTCAACTGATGGCGATTACATGGACTAGGTTCTCCGTCGTACATATTGGAAGAGCTGCTCCTCAGCGAGCAATGGAGCGTCCGCATGGAAGCCCTCGCCAGCCTCAAGTCGGCTCTTGTCAATGATATTGTCTGCGGGAAGAGTATCAGTGAGGAGTTCGGGGCCAGCCTGAGCTACCTCATTGAGAGGGAGACGCATAGGAAGTGCCTCTCCTCGGCACTTAATGTTGTATGCCTTCCCGCCAAAGCGTACCCTCATTGCAAGTCGGTAGCGCAAGTTGCAGCACTCACTCGAGAACTGTCGGTCGCAACTCAGAATCCTTTTAAGGAGTCTGAGGATGGTCACAGCTCGTCGTCTAGCTGATGGCAGCCCGCAGCCTGCGGGCCGCAGGTCAGTGGTGCAGCCCGGAGCTGCCACGAGGTGTGGCTTGGCGTGGAGGTCGAGGAGTGGTGGGAGGTACGCTGGTGTTAACCATCGGGAAACTCAAGTCAATGGTTTAATGGAATCCTTAGATTCTATCCTCCATACTTGAACTACAGTAATAGGATCATCTGCTAGCGTCGGCTAAGCTTAGGTTCCATAGTTGTGCACTTGCACAACTACATCCCGCTTCCCTTACTAAGGGACCCTTAGAGACGGAAGCTTACAGTTACAGTAAAAACGTTAAAATAATACTGAGAAGCGGAGTCATCGTTTAGCTCCCTCGGACTCAGGTGTACCCGGGGAAGTAGATGGCACGGCAGCCAGGGCACCCGTTCAAGCGGAGTACTTGGCGTTAACCGGGCGTCCTTGTAGCACGGCGGCGCCATGACGGCGCAAGTCAGAATCTGGCTGCCAGATCGTCGAATAACCTCACTTGCTCGTCGACGAATGATGGGTCAGGGAAAACCAGGGCCGCAGAGAAGTCAGCCTGTGCGAAGCAGCTTTCAGCATGGCCCGCCGTAGTCAACCATCTAATGATCTCTTTAGCGTCTTCTTGGTCAAGCCAATCACCACTGGTGAACAGCCCAACGCAGATGGCTAACAGTTAGCGCCGCTAGATGATGAGTTAATCCTCAGAAGATGTTTACAACTTGCTACCACGGTCAGACCTCACTCTGATCAAACCGAGAAGGAAAGAACTCCCCGGAATCTCGCTCATTTCTGAGTTATCCAGCCATTCTGCCATCGATCAATTAACGGATTGTAAGTAATACGCTACAAATGGGCAGACATCCGCACAGACACCTTGTGCGGCCGAAACCACCGAGAGCATGGCGTATGTGAGGGGAAACAATAAGATCTAAGAGTTAACTTAAACTTAACTCAGTTAAGGAGCACCGTTTGGAGTCGACTGCCCCGATCGTGTGAGCCACGCTGTCCGTTGTGCGACAGTGTTGTGAGCCACAATTTCCCCCATGCTGCAGGCCGTCAGGAGCCTAATCTAGTAGGTAACTAGTATGCACTATAACTCAGTACAGTGTGGCCATTTGAGACGGGGCTTAAAGATGGGTAAGATTGCTATAGCTACAGCTATAGCATATCTTAATCGGCTCTGCCTACTACGACATGACATAAAGTGTGTGGTTACGGAGCCTACTACGGCTCAGAAGGCTGGACTGGTCAGACGAACGAGAAATTATGAGAAAACTTACGAATGAGAACAACGGCCATGGCTCGGCCCGAGCAAAAGTCGCGTACCCGCGATAGGCTATCACTGATAGTGAGAAAGACATAATGAGCGTTATTATCGCTATATGATAGAGACATATGATATGAGATATGGGATATTAGAGCGGCATATGATCTGATGTGACATCAGTTATAAATTGCCTGGCTGGAGAGTGTCTATTGGACACTACGATACCGAGTCGGTATTTTCCCGTTCATAGTCGGTATTACCGACTATGAACGGGAAATCTTCATTCATCTTTATGGCCCGATAGCTCCACTCAATACGGCCTCGAAAGCCTGCTGCATTTCCAAAGGCTTGTTGAGAACCGGTCTGTGACTCCCATCAGATACCTAGCAGAACACGCGTACTTAGTGTATTTAGCCTCCCCCCTGTGTCACTCTGATGAACGCTAAGTATCCACCTGTGGTGTATTTCACCGCCCTAATCGTTCCCAAACTTCCACCCTCCTTAAACTGAAGTGAATTCGAGCTGCATTGTCAGATCGGCAGCTTCGGTCGATGTCATCTTTCTTACTTTGAGAGGCGTGTCCTTCGCGGCAGCTATTTCCTCACCGTAGTCAACGCTTCCCTTCAAACCACTCAGCCAGTACAGAGCACCGAATGAGTTTGTCACGAAATCTTGATCACCATTGAAGACTACAACCTGAGGGTAGTGATTAGTGAAAGAGTTGAGTCGAGGACGTAAGCCATGCCACATCGCAACATCAAAGTCACCTTCAAACCTTGGTCCAGAAGACTAGGCACAACTTTTTTGGTGTCATAGGCCACAAACTTGTGGAAGTCCTGGAATACCTGACATCATGAAAGGCCGCAAGGCAGCAGCCACTACGACTGAGTCACACCTGCCCATCAAAGCTGAACCATTGTTTACTCACTCCCATTGCCGCTTGCACGGTCTTGTCGTTCATATGGGTCTCGGCCTGACATCGGTGGAAGATTGTTGTACTTATCGGGCAATGGCCACTCTGAATCCGGGACTCACGGTGCCGGTTATAAGTTTATAATATTTGTGCTCCAGCCCGGGCGCAGTACGTACATCATATCTAAAGAACCAGAGGCTCGAACGGAAGATGCTATACAGTCTCCGCAATGCGGCATGCGAGTACACTGACTGTACTGTAGAATCTCTCACTGGCTGATGCTAGCCGCCTTGAGTGGGTCAAGCAGAGAATCACGACAGAAATTCGCCGCTTCTTGACATGCACCTTGCAGTCACGGATGACGACAAAGGGTTCGGTAGGTGTCATGCTCATAGCTACTTGGGTCAGGATCGGGGTGGCTTCCAGTCGGCTGGCATGCTTTCACCTTCTCAAAGCATGTATCACCATCCGTAACCATCTTGGCGATACTGAAGCAAAGCGTGTATGAGACAGGTAGACTATAGGTTACAGTTGTGCTGCTCACGTCTTCTGCGGCAGAAGATTTCTTTTTCTCGCCATCTCGACAGCACCTCTGTACCTGAAGTCACCGGAATAAAGGCAAGACCGCCAGTTCTCTCGAATTGTCACGCTCGTACATATCGACAGGACTCATGAACCCATCCAGAATTATGAGACTTCTCAATTTTATTCCCGATTGTGACTTGAACGATATAATCTTTTGAGCGAGTAGGGTTGCTGCTGAACCTATGGAGATTACAGTCCAGAATCAACACTCGGATTCTGATTCAACAGCACGGGGCCATCTCTGACGATCAGAGTCTGACCTAGTCATGCGTTCTCTCGGGCAACAAGCCGCAAAAACAGTATCGTACCATCGAATGAGGTCCCAACCAAGTGGAGGTTCTCCCGCAGATGTGGCGCCTTCGAAATGACCTCCAGAAGAGTCTTATATCTGGGTACTCTACGATTCAACAATCGTCATTCTCATCAGAGCCGTACAAGTTGTCGACGTATTCTCTCATGCTTGCCTCAGTCGAGCCTACACTGAACCCGGTCTCTCCGGGGGCGTCCATGAAAATGCCATTCGCCTTTCGGGTCCATGCGAACCTGAGAAGGAAGAAACCTGATTCCACTGGTATCGTACCTGCAGCACTTGTTGAGACTCAGAGTGAGGTCATCCGCTTCAACGATGCAGGGCCCGATGAGGGTCAGAGTTGCTCCAAGGGCGCTGACTCCAGGGCCTCCGGGCAAGTAGACGAAAGTCGGCGTGTTCGGGGAGCTCTCCTCTGCGTTTATGAGAGCATGGAAATATCTGACGGGCGCACAGGCTCCTCACAAGCAATCTCCCAACAAATATGCACTTCTTGTTTTCCGAGATGGTGGTATAACCGAATGCTTGTGTGCCTTTTGAGGGTTCACATAGAACCCCATCAAGTCTTCTGAGCTTCTTCCCACCTGATTAATCACCCGAGGAGGCTTGCCGGCACTTGGGCTACATACCACCTTCATATCCGATAAAGGCGTCCCCCGCTGCTGCTAATAATAATTCAACGAGAAGGACCGCTGATCTCAGGTTTGAGCCTTCATAAGGTGCCGCGTCAACGGTAGGGTTAGTGTCAGTGAAGGTGAGGATGGCGCAGGCGAGGCAGAGGAGGTAATTCATATTGACGAGGGGTTGAGACGGGGGCTAGTACCCTCAAAGAAGATAAGTCGGTTGAGAAAGGGGCAGTCTAGAGTTGAGGCATCGAAGTAACGCGACATCCGTAAGGAGCCGTTAAGAGCCTAGTCTAGTAGGTCACCGTGATAACCGGAGGAGACTGTGGCGCCCATGGTAGTTATCACGTACCACGTTGCACATAGACTTGCACGTGTAAGTGCGAGACCATCGACCTTCACTGTGTCCGTGACATATACCCTGTCAACAGTGAATGTGATCCTCGAACAATGCTGCTAGTGTAGCAACTGAGGTTCAGTAGGAAGGCGAAGGCGTCATCAC
>JABANP010000469.1:0-41292 GCA_013115135.1 Perkinsus olseni
CTGAACCGAGCGCCTGACGATTTGGGAATTTCCCAGCGGGAAACATTTTGTGCGAGTTAGTGCAGAGTATAAGGGGCAAACATTTTCGCTCGCCGCAAAATATTTCTACTCGTGCCTCCACAAAAAGTAATGCGCCTGTCACAAAAACTTCTTCTGTCACAATCTTTCCCGGCGTAAAGGTGTTGTGGGCGCGGCGCGCACAGTGTCCCACGATTGTTAGCGGTAACAATGGAGGCCGCGCGATGAGACAGGATGCTCGTGCCAGGTGAGGAGGAATGAGCCGACGAATATCGCATACATCTCACGGGAGGCTCTGAGCCGATTCGGCATTGCCGAGTTCACACTGGAAACCGAACGAGTATCTTGGACGCGTGCGCGAACGTAGATCTGCGGTTGCACACGCGAAATATGTGACATATCCCAGTAAGACTGCGCTGAAGCTGCTTCAGTGAAGCACCGCTCGCATCCCAGCATTCAACAATCGGCGTCAAGTTATCTTCGTTAGTACAGCACGGTAGGTGACCCGCCGCAGGTTTTGTCCTGCACTCATTGGCCACTTGCAGGGTTCAATAGCGTGTACCGCAATCTGTGTTGTAGATGCAGATGAGACACCTAATGATCATTCCGTGTTCATCATGAAGCGCATCGAGCAGTTGAATCTCGAACGCATCTTGAATCTGGGCTCATCTTCGAGTGCGACGGTAAGATCCACTGTGGAACCGTCGCTATTACAAGTTGAATAACAATAACAAGCTACGGGTTTGACTCTAGTGTTGACTTCTAGGCGACAAGCTGGCGACAGCAGTGCATGTTCTCCCAAAATGCCACCTTTGCTCATTGCTAGCAATTTGGGCGCTGGCAAACATGCCGTTAGTGTGGCAAACATGCCTCCCATACACGCTCAACCAGCAGGGAGTTAAACTACGATCAACAATGCCGACATCATTAGAATCATCATCAACCGCATCCTCTGGCGCACTATAAGCATGTGTAAAGTTTACATCGTAAGCCTCAACACTAGCGCTGGAAGCGAGCGTATGCTTCGTCACCGTATCTGCACTTCTCTACACTGCGCGGGCTCCGTGTGTAGCTCGTCAGACAGAGAAGCTCTGAGACGGAGTCACAAAGACAACCTCTGGAGGTATGGACGAAGTCACATACCGTCGGTAAAGCCGGCCGTGTGGGGACATTCGACAAAAAGGTGCAGCGTTGGGACACCAGCTGCACAGATAGCGCTAGTATCGGACTCTGTTTCTGCCTTCGGCTACTTGAGTTGAGTTGACTCATTTATATTCGGGAGGAAGACGGCTGCGTCCCTGCGGAGACGCGTGGGTCGCGCCGTCAGGCCTCTCTTTCGTTTCAAGCCACCCTCCCTAAGCCCTGCAAAAACCGAGAGTGTGGGTGAGCTCGTCACCATCCAAAGGATGGGGCGGGCTGGACGTGTCTAGCACCGTTACCAGGGCAAGGTGCTTGGTCGAATACTCGGCTTTCATGGGCCTGCAAGTCCGTGATCGCTTGGGTTTCGGCGGTTCCGAGAGCTCTCTCACGGAACTGCGCTTGCCTCAGGTTCCGGCGCTCGCACGCCCCACTCCCTTTCCCCACACTCAGAGGTTTCAACAGGTCCGAAAACGCTCACGGCTCGGGTGCGTTGCAGTTGTTGACTCCATATATAGAACCGCTGCAAATAAGCTGGCCTGCTGGTTCCCGCCTTGGAATGGTCTCGTTGCTCAGGAGCGTCCACCATCCCACCCCTTAACCAAGTAGCATAGGGGGCATACTCCCTAGGTAGTGTATCCTAGGGCGCATGCGACAGAGTACATCGCAGGTCGATGCAACTCCGCCAATCAACCCAATCCGCCATGCTTCTTGAGTCAATGTAATAGGCGTTGGATGGTATTCCTCAAGCTCTCGCGAGGTTTTATTGCGAGTCTCGATAATCAGCTGCCCAGCTGTAGCCGACCTTGCTGGTTTTGTGCGCTATTCCATAATGAGTCCTCTTACTTGGAAGCGGTTGGGAGAGCTTGGTGGAGTCAATGCGAACATCCCGAACCAGACACCGAGCAAATTGCTCGGAGCAAGCATCCCTCTGTACACGGAGAGAGTCTGAGACAGCTACCCACCCCGATCGCACAGCCCCTGGGAGGAAGTAGAAGCTTGGAGGGAGGGTTGAATCGCGAGACGCAGAAAGCCTGTTCTCAAGGAACTCAGAAAGTTCTGAGGCTCTCAAATATCGGCCGCGTAACGAGGTTGATTATATTCTCTGGTTCAGACCGGTGAGAACTGTCAGACACAAAAAGTTGGTGAATTCACACAACAACATCAACAAACATCTCCATGCTTACCATGAAGTCACTACCACTAAAGGCCAGATCATCCATCGAAATAATAGAATAACAATAACCCCATCTTAAAATAACTTATAAACAGAATGAGCTTCTATGTACCACATATTACACCTTCAACCAATATAATCGTAACCCCTAGGTTTCCGAGGCTTTAGTGCACGCTTGAGCACTCCATAGAACTCTTTACACATCTCCGCAAATGTGCCAAATCTCTTCTTCAACGACTCCTTCGCGTTCGAACAAAATTCTTGCGGATCGTCGGAGGCTGCTGGTTCAGGGGCTCGCTGAAGAGTGAGCAAGAAATTTTTTAGAGTGAATTCTCGATAACCTGGGAATTCTAAACGGTACTGAGGTTATTTTATACACGCTATGTCCGACTGGGTCATGTAAATATGACCGATCTTCCAGCGGTCCTTCCGGTTGGCGTCTCCAAAATTTAGAGTACCCTGAAAGGAGAAATACCGTTATGGCTCAACTGCGTAGGACTCATGCACAATCGAAGACATAGTCGTACATTTCTTATTGGCGGCCTCTTCCGACTCATCGTCACCATATATCGTATATTGAGCATCCTTCTTGTGTGTATCCTTCCAGAGCGGGTGGCCATGCTTATAGTATGCGTATAATCCTCCACCCGCACTGAAGTCGAGAGAAGTTCTGATGGCATGCATGAACTCCATCCCCACAGGGTCCTACAATTCCAAGCTAAATGTTTTATATCCCTTGGTCTTCGGGCAAGTGACGTAATCGGTCCACAGGCGGCGGTCATAGAAATCAGCATCAACCGACACCATCAGTGCTTTCCTCGCGGAAGAATGATCCTTATTTGTGAAACGACACCACGTAGTGTTCGCCGCTGTGAGTTCGGGGAAGTCCTGAGAATCTTAAAGCATGGCAGTCTCCTACGGAGTACTCCCACGACGGAGTCAACCAGTTCCTCTAAGACGATTAAGTGCACTGGAGAGAGCTTTCCCTGCAAGGCTTACGTCAACGGGAGCTTGGGCACCCGTAGCGGGCGGGTTTGATGCCATTACCACGGCAACAGCTGTTGCCACGATGACCTGCTTGGTAGACATTCAAAAGAAACCTGGGCACTGCGCGAAGATGCCGCACAGACGGGATGTGGTGGACGATAGTCTACTTAGCGATATCAGCATGTCCGCTGAGATCGCGTAGGGCTCTCGTCTACCTAACGGGACCCGTTGAACGGACAGATTCGAGATATGCCAAAAACGGCTCGCCCCATCACTGTAGGGCATATCGTCACTGGCCGACTTACAATAGACAGCTCTAGAGCCGCGAGTAAAAAGATGGCCGCTTAGAATGTAGCACGAGGAGCAGGAAGACTCTCACAGCGACGGGTTGACTCCGGAAATGAAACGTCGCTCGGGAAATCATCTGCACATTGGCTGCGCCACCTTAGGCGAGCGATACACGAGTCCGTGAAAATTCTATTCCGTACTTCGAGAGATGGATGTGCATGGCAGCCGGCAGGGAGTAGTGATCACGACTGAAGTGGAGTAAGGTGAGTGCCCTCTCCTTGATAACCTAGTGAAGGCTGATCATGACCAATGTGAGCAGAATCCGCCCAGCGGATTGAGATAATTATCCGCGACGCTGCATGCTTGGATTCCCACCAAATGGGTTGGAAAAACGACTAACTCTAACGAATCCGACAGGATAATACAACGTCCAACGATCATGGGTGTTCCTGCTGAAACGAAGCTACGTTCGTACTCCGGAATCATGCTGTCCATGCCGCAAACTAGTCAGTCTCTGCGTCGCTATCGTCGAGTGGTTGGTACGTCACTGTGCAGACGTGACAACTCCGGTTCAAATCTGGTATCGATTATTGTGTCAGAACTCTGCAAGAACCTTAAGTATGCTTCTCGGACGATAAGGCGCAATAACAGCTGCGAGACTCGGACTCGCGCCCTTTCGGACTATCGTCTGAGGCTAAAGCCCTACCGTCCCAAGACCGTTACCATGAAATCGGTTGAAAGGGTGAGGGGTCGTGTTTGCGGAGTTGTTGTTTTATTTATAAGTAATTATTACCCCTGTTAATGAGATGAGCGACTCATCATGAGTCCCACCGTCAGTGGTTATGGCTTAGTGATCAGCACGGAGACGCTATTCTTGCTAGCAAATCATAAGAAGCATCGTAACAGGGCCGAGATTCGATTGCCTCTAATCTCGCCATGTAAGAAATTTAGAATCTTATATCCAGGGCCTGGCCTCTCTCGGACATACCGGCATGTCATCCGCCGGTCGTGGGATGGTATTCCTCAAGCTCCCGCGAGGTTTTATTGCGAGTCTCGATAATCAGCTGCCCAGCTGTAGCCGACCTTGCTGGTTTTGTGGGCTAGTCCATAATGAGTCCTCTTAATTGAAAGCGGTTAGGAGAGCTTGGTAGAGTCAATGCGAACATCCCGTCCCGATTCCAAGCTGGCCCGGCTCTGGCCTGGCCTGGCAACAAGCTGGCCCGCTGATTCCCGTCTTGGAATGGTCTCGTTGCTCAGAAGCGTCTCGTTTCGGCCGCTCTCCTAAAGGGATAAGGCATTCATTATGAAAAGTTTCCGAGTTCCAAGCAGAATTTTCAAGCAATGAAAATTCTTCAAAGGAACTCATCTTTCCTCAGCAGTGAAGGGACCTCGTGCAACAAACTTTTTAGCGATACTGAAGGAGAAGTATCCATTTGTGTATGAAGAAAGGCAAAGCTACAGCCGTATCCGGCTTTGTCCGTCGCTATCGTCTAGCGGTTAGGACGTCACGATGTGGCCGTGTCAACCCCGGTTTAGATCCGAGTAGCGACTATCAGTACGTCCAGCTACGTAGGCTCAAATTCGATATAGGACTTGTATAACATCTGCGAGATTCGATCTCGCGCCCCTCAGTCCAAGTGCTTGAAGCCGACGTCTTAGGCCACTCGGCCAAACTGTCTATGCACTTCTAAGGTTTGAAAGTAGGCCGCTCGGCAACAGCGACGGAAATGACTTGGGCATCGCCCCTTGGTATGCCTCGTTTAAAGAGCCTCAGGCTCCTCACCCGGACGCCGTAACACGGAGTTCGTAAGACGGACCCAAGTTAGCAAATTAGAAATTAGTTGGAAAAAAAATAGAAATTAGCTGCGAAATTAGCTGCAAGTTGCGTACGATACTATGAGGTACTTCCGGCTCGGAGGCGCCGGGGACCTTATGGATATGTGCGTTGTCACCCAACGGGGACCCCGTTAGGTCTGCGTTATGCCCCCGGCCCCGCTGAAACCTGGTTTCATCTAATTTCGGTCCACTCACCGATGCTGCAGAAACCCGAATACGCGAATAAACCCACCATAAATTTACCATTCGACTACAGTGAAGAACCACTGTCAACCTAGTGGATTTCTCATCCACCACACTGAAAATTGTGGTGACTGGTGACACAGCAATTATAAAAAATAAATATTATTTATCATTCTCTCTTTTTTAAAATCGCACCGTATCACCACGATTTTCGACCCAACTTTGCGCACACCAATCAGAGACAATCCAACGGGAAACACCCAGCCATTCTCTTACACTGTCCATCAAAATTCCGCCCAGAAAAATCGGCTTTCTGTGGTGACACCAGCAATGCCGCTCTCCCGGGGTCTATCACCGTCCCCAAATCTGCGCATCCCTCTCGAGTCGATATCACAACCAGTTGATGCCTTGGATGATGAGCATGACTTCATCTCACTGCAGCATCTCACTGCACGGATATTCCCTGGGCAAGCTCAAATCTCGCTTCGAGGCATTTCCCGGACATTTCGGATTTGGAGGAACTAGCTCATTCACTGCAAGCTAAGGTCATGTCGTTATCTGATGTGGAAATTCCACAGCGGAATCCCATGAACGCAGGGGAGACAACCGGCCGCGCAGGCAGGGACGAGTGTTGTGTGTCACCGGCGCACTGGTTCCCAGCCACAGTTTGTGGTGATACTTGAGTGGAGGTGGGGCCCTCAAAGACATCCCTTCCGGCCATTCTCAGGGCCGGGCTCAGGTTTTTTCTCTTTCATTGTTACCGGGGGACTCGGCCTGTCTCGTGAAGCCTGTCGAAGGATCACGAGGAAGTCTGAGTCTATCTTTCCGCCCCGGAGCTCAGGCTTCGCGTTGGGAACTTATCCCAACCCCAGTGACTATGGAATTTTACCCGCTTTCAGCCGTCGTTGTCGTTGAGATGTGCTAAGACGGCAAGATACTCCGCGAGCTACAACCCCTAAACCCAAAGCCTCAGCCGCAGTTGCTCAACAACAATGGCGTTGTTTCGAGAACGACAAGCCAGCTGCGGATGATGACAAGTGAAAGATTGTTCATTGAAAGTTCGCGCAAAACACAGTGTTTTACACACTCCACAGTGAGAGTCGACATCAAGACGTTTTATAATCTCGACCTCAAGCAGAGGGGCGGAGGTCGTCACGAACCCTCAGATTTCCCACCACGGAGGAAGAGGCCTGAGCAATCACGAGGACCACGCGGAGTGTGTCGATATTATAGACTCCATAAGTACTCATGGACTTATGGACTCCATAAGTAAAAATCGATAATTCGTCCGGGACTGACGTGGACCGCGAGAATAAAAGAGGGAGGGGGGAAAAGTAGTCTGGGCACCAAACCGATGAAAGCAATGGAATTCGCGCAAAATACATGCACTCGAGTGGTTACTGAGGCAATTGGAGTTATCAATTCCCAAGGAGGGAAGCTAGCATCGTTAAGCTACTGTGAAGCCTGACTTGTTACCACCTTTCACCCGAGGTCAACGCTGAGCCAGCAGAGCATGAACGGAACATCGCGCGACATGAAGCAAAACATCGGTCACAACACAATAAGATTATTCTCACGGCGACCTTAAATTCCCTTCGTTTGCAACGACGAAAGTTCATCGTGAACTGTTCACGCGGTGATCTCTCGCTTTCTCCGCGGTCTGGGCGCTCTCTCTTGCTTCCAGGATAGCGCATAGGCGATGTCGCAGATGCCGTCAACGAAATGATCCTCCTTTTTACCGCGGCCAGCACAGGCGAGACCAGCGCGGTTCGACTCGACTTTAGCGTCACCGCCGCTACACAGCTTGTTAGAGATCGCCTTGACAACCTTCTCGCACACCGGTCTAGAGACCCAGGTGTCGCCGATGAGAGCGTCCCACCCTTCCGCAGGAGCAAGGGCTTTTCCCAGCGCGCCATTAAGACTGCCTTGTCCAATCTCACCACTACAACAGAGAAAATGGAAAGGAAATTGCAAGCGTCACACAGACGGTAGAGACTTACTCTTGGAAGGTCCGAAGATCGTCTTTGTAAGGGCAGAATGCCGACACGGTAACAGTCCCGTCGGCTCCTACACCGATAACGACCCGGCCATTCCTGGACTTCTTGACTTCACACCAGGCCAAGTAGTTAGGACCAAAAGCACTTATCTTGAGAGCCTGAGGAGTCACAGATGCACACAGCGATGTTGACTGCTAGACTAACGGTAGGAGTCGTGATGGAAGCCATCGCTGACTAGACCAACGGAGAACAGGGAGAAGTTCGCGAGCAACCGACCTTGAACTTGGGGGTTTTAGCCAATAGCCCTGTAAGTGGGCTAGTGAGGCTTCCGACGATGACGGCGAGGCGAAGAGAGAGCATCACTGCGGAGATGATATGAGGGTAGCAACTGCATGGCAACTGGCTCGGACATGGGACGTTCGTTGGTGAGTGCAGGGCGTCGGCCGATACTGCCTCACGCAGCGAACGTCATCGACACACGGGGGAATGCGCATAACCCTGGGAATTCAGGGTTCAATTGACTTCAATTGACGATTTGTTATTAATAATACCGCAAACAGCATAATGTTTGCGGTACAGCCGATCGGACCGGCGCGATGGAACCGATGGAGATTACGACACAAGAACGCGCTTTCGGTTTAGCGCGCGCCCGGAATATCGTAGTGCGCATGATAGTAACCGTCAGTAGGGCTAACGAGGCTTTGGCATCGATGAAGCTGTGTAGATATACGTCTGGCTTTTTAACGAACCGAACCGTGTGCACCGAACAATCGACTTCGAGCGCCGACGGACAGGATTGGCAACGTACGCGTTGTATGTTAACAATCCTGTCCGCTGTGATGTGGCATTGTGAAGAGCAAAATGCGAACTATGCATCTATGGAGCCGAACAGTCTTAAGAGATAGAATCAACAGCACTACCACCAGTCCCAACGCCCGAGCTTGCGTTCGCGAAAGCTCGTCATTAGTTCAGAAAAATTTTGTGTCGACGACGGGAGGTTGTAGCAACACAACGCTCTCCAAGCGAGAGTGATGGGACGTCGAATGTTCTCGGTAGCCGTACGCTGCAGCACTCGCCGACTAGCAACCTCGAACGAGCACTCGACAGCTTCGTACGAGCTTTGGGGTGGATTCCACGTCGATTGATTCGTCATCACGTACGCACTTATTACTGCCTCGCCACACGGATGCAGAAGCTGCTCGCAATGGGCGTCTGCGAACAGGTAGTGGCAGGCTGACATTCCGAACTGAAAAACTGATCTACGTCGGTTAATGCGTCATCATCATCTTGTATTTATTGCTTATTGAAGCAGTTCCATCCTCCCTCATCGTCCATCCATTTGTTACCACATCTCTCGATATTCGCACTCACCCAACCGAAGAATCATGGAGTCGGTGGCCAAGCGAGTTGGGCTATTCATCATTGTTAACGCACTAACAGCCGTCGAGGCTCAGAGCATTGGGAAGTGCAGCCCGCCAGTACTTGTCAGCTCAACTAGTGGCAATATACAGGTAGGTCATGAATGAGCTGCTCGACCTCGCATACATCCTTACGATGCTCCATTGGCTGCCCCAGCGGAGTTCCCAGGCTCTCGTGCGAGCAGCCGCAGTTTTTGCTAGATATTCTTGTGAATCGGACGACGCGACAACTGGCTCGATTTTTGAGTTCAAGCGGCTTCAGGTCCGAGTCGACCCCATCCCGACGGGCTCACCAACGGCTTGCCGAATATATCGAGACGACTGCGCTGGAGGAGGCACTTTTACGATGATTCTAGATGCGACTTGTGGAAATACTGTCACCTCCACCGGTCTCGCTGCTGATGCTAACTGCCGTTATTACTGCCAGGGCACTGCCTCTAGCGGCAGTGTCACCGGTGACGCGTCTGATATTGTGACCTACGCGGCCGCTGGCTCGCCGGTTTGGACGGTTCAGAATACGGTGTTCACCAAGTACGATTATGACTGCGTGAAGCTGTCCTGGTCGGCACCGGACCCTCAAGGGTCGCCAATCACATGCTACTCGGTGACCAGGGACATGAACGCTGATGGCAACTTCGTCACCGTACAACCCTGCGTGCCGAACCCGAACCTTTACTCCCAAGTATTCTGTGGTCTATCTAGCCCAATATCATATCGCTTTAGAGTGTACGCCACCAATAGAGTTGGCACGAGCAATACTCCTTCTGAGGTCACGGTCATGCTGAAGAACATGTTCGCCGTACCTGGAAGTGTCGTCACCTCCTATGCAAGTGCAGTGCAGGCTGGAATCAGTCATCAGGTAAGCTCCCTCGCTGGGTCGCTCGAGGAGAGCGTCATCGTCCTCGTGCGGGTAGTCGTACCGCTTCGAAATATACTACTCGGCCGTCTTGCTACTGACGTTGTTTTTGTGAGCCTCGGATGGGCTTGAGGCATGAGGGAAGGTGATCTAGCGACTCGCTGTGCAGGTGGTCGTACAAGCGGTCGATCCGCTGTCCGGCGCTAACGAGCTCAGCGGCTTCTCGGGCACGCAGTACGGAAGTCGAATTTTTGTGCTGAGGTTATTGAATCCAAGCAAGCTGGATGAGATTACCAGTACGATCGAAGTAGGTTGATGTGGGGTGCTCGGGTTGAACCGGCGACCTCTCGCTCGTCAGGTGCCGTTAGTCCCTGGCGATACCCATTACACCACCGCGTCCAATCCCATTCCTGTTGGTATGGCCCCAATCACCGCGTCGAGTGCCGACAGTGGTAACGGTCAATACAGCATTTACTACAGGCCGACAGTCGCTGGACAGTACTACGCCTGCCGCGGGGCTCGTCTACTCCTGATCTCAGCGTTGTTTTAGATATACTATGGTCATCAGGACTCTCGAGCAAGGTGGGCTACAAGCGCAGTATTGGGACAATCAGTGGTTCTATGGTCTGCCGCATGAGACGAAGCAGCAACCGGACATGGTAGGTCGAGGTCACCCGCCGAATGCCAGGGTCAACCTTAGATACTAGATTGGGAGAGGGGTGATATCACTGGGAATGCAGCAGATTTTGTCACGGCTCGATGGACGGGTTTCATCCGAGCGGAGTTTTCTGAAGAGTACACCTTTTATGTCGATGCGGATGACCACGCAAGGTGAGATGCAGCCGAGAAATACTCTGAAAACGAGCGGTGCGCGCGTCGTTCATCGGGTTATCGAAGTTGCGCTTACCGGCTGATAGTAAGGGGCGAGAACAGCGTCCTAGTGTGTACGAATCGAAAGATTTTCACGTCTCTGAAAGAGGGCTAGCTGCGGAGGCCGCCACGTTCGGCTTGTGGCCCCGTCGTATCGGTACGCCGTTGCCAGAACAGCATCACTGTTTTTCAGGTTATGGATCGATGATGTGCTTCTCTTCGACAAGTGGGACATCTGCTGTGGGGGCTTCTGGGGCAGGGCTGTCCTCTCCACCGGCGTCTATCATTACATTAAGCTGGAGTACCGCGAGCTCACCGGCCAAGCCCACCTCAAGCTCTACTGGAGCTCCTTCTCTCAAGTCAAGGAGCCTATCCCGGCGTCGAGGATGTACCGAGCGCCGGCCATCAGCGGAATGCCTCTGTCCATCGACGTCACGGTCGGCAATCTCCTCCCCCAGAACTGCCTTGCTTATGGTCATCAGCTCACTCAAAGCTCTGCGGGGCTGCCTAGCGTCTTTTATATTCAAGCTAAAGACACTGAGGGAAACAACATGACCGATTCTAATGGTGCTGTCTTCGTCGTGCAGTTGGCCACCAGTGGGAGTACCGTTTCGGTGGTTTCAACCCCACTTAATGAGTCCATCGGGCTGTATGCTGTCCACTACCTGCTCACCAAAGCCGGCACCTACACAGTCACTATCAAGTCCAGTAACGTGGACATTTCCAACTCGGGAGCTTCCCTCGACGTATCGCCGGGGCCTCCAGCAGCGTCCACAACGGTCGTCACAGATGGCCTGGCCGGTGCGATAGACTTCATGGCTGGGGTGCCAAAGGTTCTGCGGGTGACGGTGAAGGACGTTTATGGCAACGTCGTTGAGCGATCTCAGGAGGGGTCTTTCAATTTGAGTTTGAACCTTGAGTGGAGGAACTACTCCCTCACGAGCTCCCTCGCCCTGCTGGACGATTCGGCACAGCTCACAGCCGACTTTGGTCGCTACTTTGAGCTTACTCTGCCAGCCCAGCCAACCGAGATCTCGGGCATCTATGATCTCACCTTCACCGGGTTGCGGTCGGGCAACAACAGGCTTTACATCAGATTGAACGGCGAACACATACTGGGGTCTCCATTCGACATCGTAGGAGAAGCCAACTCGGCATCACCGTTCGGCCCGGCGAGTGTGCTGCAGTCAGTGGACCCGCCGAGTACAGTCCGGGCGGGGGTGTCTAGCAGCGTCAGGATGCAGCTCAGGGATGCCTACGGGAACATCATAACACAGCCCAGGGCAGGGGTGAGTGGAAGGGAAATAATTCCGTTGTGTTTTCTTCGCGTAAAGATCTGCGGAATGTACGACTTTCTCGAATTTTGTCGAAGTTGAGTAGATCGCCCTGTTCGTCCTCTGTAGACATTTTCTGACACCTCTAGCTTTGCATCGTATTCATGTTCAGGTGGAGGTGTCCGTCTCCATCGGCCCGGAGCCCTACGACACTGGCCTCTGTCTCCACGAGCTCTCGGGTGCTTATCACTGCATCGTCACCCCTCGGAAGGCCGGCACCGGCAGATTCCTTTCCGTTCGGGTCGACAAAATCGACGTTTCTCGACACCAAGCGCTCAACACGAGCGCTGAGCTTGTCCAAGGGCCGTTCCAGATCGACGTGCTCCCTGGCAGCGTAGATCCTAAGAACTGCGAGCTGTTTAACGTGAAGGAGACGTACGTTGCTGGGAAGTACGAGCCAGCACTGCTGGTTCTGAGGGATAACTACACTAATAATCTGCTCAACGGAACCGCCAATGTGGTAGCCACGCTCAACGGTCAGAGCCTCAACTCGAGCTCGAATCATAACGGTACCTATACGGTCATGCTGGGGTCGCCCACGGCTGGGCGCAGAGTACTGCTGACGGTTACTGTGAATGGTCATGCGATAAAGAATTCGGCCAACTTGACGGTGGAGGGGGTAGACGTCGTTGCTGCGACTGTCAATCAGAACGGCACTCGCTGTGACATTCCGGCTTCGTACGTGGCTGGGGAGTGGGTGTCCTGGAAGTGCTACCCAAGGGACTACTGGAACAACCCTATTAACGAGACTGATGTACATCTCATCGCGGAGTACTCTCCTGTCTTCGCTAACACGACTGCTGCTCTTCGCTTCAATGGCACCTATGAAAGTACGAAGTCGGGAGACTACGTCTTCAATACGAGCTTACAGGTGGTAGGCTCGTATAGCACTGTGGTGTACGTAGGACAGCCTGGGGGACTGGTCGGCGAGTATTTCCGCACGCCTGGGCTGCAGTCATTGGTCGCTCTCACCAGCGACCGTCGGCACAGCAACGCCCCGGTGTTCTCCTATACGAGACAGGAGGTCGTTGACTTGTCCTGGGAGGCTGTCGCGCCGTTCGAGGGAATGCATCGGGACTTCTGGAGCGCTCGGTGGACTGGGTGGATACTACCTAACGCGACTGGTACGTACAAGATCTATGTTGATGCCGACCACGCTGTGAGGCTCACGGTCAACCACAAGGCTTTAGTAGAGAAGTGGGAGCTGCGTGATATCGACGGCCGGGTAATCTATGCTTCAGGAAATATTTTTCTCACACAGAACGAGCCCGTCCCGGTGGAGCTGCTATATCGTCATACGACGAGCAGTGCGTTCGTCACGCTGTCGTGGTCCGGGGTGGACTTTCCCAAGCATCCAATACCTGGCAAGTACCTTCTGGCGCCCCTCAACGCCCTGGCCTCGGACCAACGTACCGTCGATGTCTCCACCGGTCTGACATGGTCCAACAGTACTGCTAGTGGCGTCGCCCTGTCACAAATGAGTGCGGGGATGGTCAACACTTTCACTCTGCAGACTGTTGACAAGTTCGGTAACACGAGGTCCGCCGCAGACAACCCGGCACAGGGGGACTGTTGGAATGCTACTGTTGGTGGTGGACTGGACACCTGCCGCCTCCGAGCTTTTCTGGAGGAGACCGGAACCAGTGAGAATTTTGTATACGGCAACTTCTCGTATACGGCTGGAGGGCGGTATATGGTTGCGATTTATCCGAGGAAAGCTGGTCGATGGAATTTGCGAGTACAGGTTTGGGTCGACAGACGGAGCTGGCAAGATGTAGGCGACTCGCCGTTCACTGTGGTCGTGTCTCCTAACAGCGTGGTGGGCTCCAACACGCTCATTGAGGGTTCAGCTCAGAACGAATCTTTTGCTGGACGACAAGCATGCTTCAACGTCACCATGCGAGACAACGTCCTTAATAACGTGTACGGTATCCTGGCGGAGGGTGCTCAGGACGTCGAGGACGACCCACCGACGACCAATCTGGGCTCCATGACCAAGTACTGGGGGCTGGGCAAGTGGCAGTACTGCTACGTCCAGACCACGGCACAGGTGTGGACGGGGCTGACAGTGCGAGTGAGAGGGACCAATATCCCTCTGAGCATCACTGTGAGGGCCGCCCCGATCGAGCCAGGATCGAAGCTCAGCTACGACTTCAACAAGAACTTGTTTTTGCACGGTACGTCATCCAACAGCTTGACTAAAGTGCAAGCGAATGTGTCGTATAATATCACTTTGACGGCCCGGGACGAGTACACCAACATCGTTACCGGCGACCCGACCATTGATGTCGCTTGCTTCGCTGAAGGGCCGCAGAGGCTGAGCTTGAACGTGACGTCGAGAGTGGACGTCCACGGGCTGATCCCGAGGCGAGAGCAGCTGTTCGTCCATCATGCGGGAGACAACGTTTGGCAATTGGAGTCCAAGTATCCACAGAGTGGCAGCTGGCAAGTCCGGTGTGAGGTGGCCAAGCAGGGAGGCCTGAACGCTAAGTATTGGCCGACTCGAGGTTGGGCCGGACATCCTACGGGAGAGTTTGTGGAACCGTTGATGTGTCTTGACTGGGGCCAGGGCACGGTGGGGCCCTCACAGAGAGCTGATAATGTGAGCATGCAGTGGGATGGCTACCTGCGAGTGGACTATGCGTGTAATTATACGCTGCACGCTGAGGTCGACGAAGCGGCCTACATCTGGCTGGGAGACCGTCTCGTTTTACAGGCAGACAGTGCGGGAGACTACGAGGTTTCCCAGATAGCCATGGTACCGGGGAGGATGTCTCCGATCCAGATTACGTATTGGGATGGCGATGGAATCGCCAGATTTTGCCTCATGTGGAGCTGTCCGGCTCGCGGTGTGTCGAAGCACGTGATACCCAGGAATAATCTCTTCCACTCTGGCTTGGAACTGGATACTCTCAACCCTAGTGGGGTGGTCACGGTCTATAAACCGCCAGATCCGGTCAGCGTCTTCTACAGGGCCAGCCCGTTCAGCACCAGTGCCGCCACGCTTGTTTGGGAGCCGCCCTACGATGATGGCAATGACGCTATTGTGAGCTACAAGCTGGAGCGAAAGAAGGACGTTGGTGGTACCTGGACGACTCTGAGCTCGTCTCTGGCGGCCAGTACGTACACCTATGTCCAGACCTCTCTGGACAATGACGTGCCGTACTCCTACCGGCTCACTGCGTCCAGTACTGTGGTGGGCTTGGCCCGCGAAATCACGGTATTTCCTTGCACGTTGCCTGATACGCCGCAGCCGCCAGTTCTCACCGCGGCCTCGAGCGTGGATCCAACTGGAAGCTTCACCTTCTCACTGGTGCCACCGATAACCACTGCCTGTGGCTCGACTACGTTGCCGCCGACTCTGGGGTACACGCTGGCCTGGAATGATGGCATGGGGAGTGCTGTCCTGAGGAACTCCGTTACTCAAGCCACCAGCGTTAATCCGTCTGTCGTGCACATCAGCAACTTGACCTACGGGAGGGTCTATAAGATCTCTCAGAGTTGGTACACTCGGGTTGGCCACTCGGCGCTCTCGAACGTCTCGGAGTTCCGCTGCTGTGATTGGGTCAAACCGGGCCCGGTGTCGAACGTCCAGCGAGATTTTTCGGTCACACAAGCTCGAGACAAGATCGCTATAAAATGGGACCCTCCCACGGAGGTCGGCAGCACCTCCCTGGTGCGCTACAGGGTCTATTATTCTCCCGGCAGCTACGAGAGCTACGCGGACACTGCCAACGCGGGCATCACAACACTGACGTTATTCGGGCCGTTCGTTGAGGTAGACTCTCCCAATGACATCTGGCGGTTCCAGGTGGTGGCTATGAACGCGGCGGGTGAGGGGCCGAGAAGTACTCGTATCACACTGCTGGCGGCGGACCCTCCGAACGCTCCTGTGGCGGCGGAGGGAGGCTGGGTGATGAGCAGCTCTAATACGAGCATAGTTCTGAAGTGGCGGGCTCCCGTTGATAGCATTGTATCTGGGTATAAGGTGTGGGTCAATAGTGGAAACAATACGCCTGTGGACAAGCTGGTCTCTGATGGTCGGAACAGAAGCTCGGTGCTGAGCTTCGAGTACGCTCCGACTCGGGCGGATGGGCGGACCTCGGCCTTGACCTCGGGTGATCTGTACACGTTCCACGTTCAAGCGGTGAATCAGGCCGGCGACGGCGTGATGTCCGAAGATATCCTGGCCTACGCTGCGAGCAGGCCAGGGAGGCCGGGACGACCTCGACAAGGCACTGGCAACACCACTGTGAACTTCATTACGGTGGAGTGGGACGCTGCCGATGATGGTGGGAAGTCCAGCAACTTGCGCTACACGCTGGAGCGATCACAAATGGGAGGCGCCTGGAGTACGGTGATGACTGATATCACCACTCTGACCTATACTGATGTGGTGAACATACGGCCATACGAAGTGTACCGATACCGTCTTTTCGCGGAAAACGACGTAACGGTGGGGGCGGTCCTTTACAGTCAGGAGAACGACCTCATGGCCAGCCCGCCCAATGCGGCACCGATTGCGTCGTTTGTGGGCAGTAGCGAGAACTCTATCTCGATTTCGTGGGCGACGCCGAGCTCTCCACCGACTGTGACAGGCTATAAGGTTTATGTCAACTTCAGACTCGCGTACGATGGCACCGGTAATCCCGCCACGCTCTGGTATACGCTGACCGGCTGTACGCTCGGCGAGTGGTACGACCTGCGTGTTACAGCGCTGTCTGCTGCTGGCGAGAGCGACCAGTCGTCAACGTGCTGTGTGAAGCCTTGTGGGAGACGACCTTACAGGCCCGACCCTCCTGAGCTCGCTAGCAGCAACTTGACGGCCATCACGCTGAGATGGTCACCACCGGCGGACTCGGGCGGACTGCCATTAACGGGTTATGTGGTGCAGCGGGCGCCTGCCGGCTCCTCGGTATTCACGACCATCGCGGCCATGTTCGCGAATATTTTGGAATACACCGACGCAGCAGGGGTGGTGGCCAGCACTGGATATCGATATCGGGTGTACGCGAGGAACGCGGTCAATGATCTCACGACCTGCGACACGCACGAGTATACTGATTGCGACGGAGACGCCTCGGGCCATCGCACTCTGTACGCGTGTGCGGTGCCTAGCCCCCCTAGTAACATCTCGAGAGTCTCGCCGGCCTGGAGTCCGACGGTGATCGGCATCAGCTGGTTCCCGATACTCAACCTGGTGGATAGTGGTGGATGTGTTATCACTGGGTATCGGGTTTACGCTAATGATGGCTTGGACGGCCTGCCGCTGGAGATGGTGTATGATGGGAGAACCAGAGCCAACGTCCTCGAGTATAATCTGACAGGTGAGACGGGTAGAAGTCGGCTGGTGTCATGGCGTTCTCTTCTGTTGAAGCGAAGTCTCGTGCCTGGAGCGTGTGTTCATTCAGGTCTGACCCCCGGACGCTACTACTGGATAGCCGTAGCTGCGATCACAGTGGCGGGGGAGGGGGCGAAGACCTCTCGAGTGGCCCTCTATGCAGGGGTCCCTCACGGAAAGCCCGGTAGGCTGCTAGGGACGGATACGAAGTCTTGCATGCATCGTACGCAGCCTTGCGGCCCATGACTTGTCTCGGGCCGGTACCGACCTTAGCTATTCCCTCGATCGTGCTTACGGTTACGATGGTGTGGTATCATCAGGTCGGCCCGAGTACAAGTACGACAGCGGCAGCCCGTACATCGAGATAGCATTGAAGTGGACCCCGCCGACTACGGCAGACTCGGGTCCCATAGTGATGTGGGAGCTGGAGCACGACAACGGTGACGCGACGGCCAGTAGCCTCTCAGTCAGCATCAAGTCCTGCAGCGTCCTTGGTAAGTCGGGCTCCGACCGTACGTTGGGGAGAACCCGAGGGTGCCACTGTTCCATCAGGAGTGGTCCATAGGGTGATGGTCGTCACGCTTTCTCTTCTTTGCTGCCACCGAGGTTGCCAGTCCTGTTATCGTGTTAGATCCATCTTACGTCATCCACAGCCTCACGCCTAGTAAATACTACCGCGTCCGAGTCCGAGCCCACGGTCCCTGCCCACAGAACACCACCCTGGCCAGCTACCCTTGTCCACTGGCCTGCACTACCCCCGGCCAATGGTCCGATATCGAGACCTTCGTCACGGGCAGCCTCCCTGGAGATTTTACGATTCAGGCTGAGGACCACCTCAGGACGGCTACGAGCGTGACCATTGTCTGGAGCCTCTGTAAGTGACCGTGTCGTCGAGGAAGTGAAGGGAACGGGGTTTTCGATCAACCTCAGTATTCTTTCATCAACCTGATACGTAAACTGGTATGTCATAATGATATCTACAGATAAGTTGATTCACAATTTCGAACGGAATGCTCCTGGAATCTTCCGATGGATGCATCGAGTACCTTGCAGTACCTGGTACATTGCGTGACGTCTCTCTGCTCTGAGGGTGCCACCGCCGGTGGGGGGCTTGCACTCCGGTGAACAATAAAGTTAGAAATTCTTTCAGGTAGATGAGATTTGTATTTCTCTCCGTAGCTAGAGTCTCTATTATCTACTGTATTCTGTATATGTTACCCGGTACTGACGCTTAGTTCATTGGTCGCGGGTAGTGGGAGCGATCCTTTGGTCAGGTACTACGGCCAGTACCGCAACATGCGTATCTTCGGCCGAGCTACCTCTGATAGGGTTCACAGCGTTCAGGGATGATTGTAACGGCGGTGATGTTACCACGCCCGTCAACACGGCAGTAGCGTCTACGGCAACCAGCTACGCCTTTACTGGCCTGCCAACGGGTGCCAGGTACGACTGGGGTCTTGACCAATAATGCTCTGCAAAGCTCGGGCTATCGCTCTCAGGTGTGGCTTCCGCATCGCCGCCAACAACAGTCGAGGGGGCAAGCTCAGTACTAACACCATCTATCGAACCATCGTCGGCCCACCCGCCGCTCCGCCGGCGCCAACTAGGAGTACGGGTGGTGAACGCTGGGCCTCGTGCATGGCTCTTCTTCAGAAAACTCGTCGATGAGCTTCATCCACCTGAACACGTTCGTTCCCCTTGACAACGGTGGCGCGTCGATCCGCTACCTTCGAGTGTATCGGGACGACCCTCCAACTACCTCGTCCATCTCTGTGCTCATCGCTGAGCTCAGCAGTCCCTACCTGTTCGACTTCAAGGACCTTTCTGTGTCGACTGGCAAGCTCTATCGCTACCAGACTATCGCGGTCAACAGCGAAGGGGTGGAATCGCCCCGGTCGCCTGTCGCCACTTTGGTGGCCGCCAGCCCGCCGAGCCAGCCGGCATCAGTCAGGGTGGTGTATCGAAGCCGTACCGCCTTACACGTTGTATGGGAGCAACCTCAAGATAATGGTGGTAACGACCTATTTAAATTTACCCTGTATATGGACAGCGGACGAGGGGGCAATAGGCTGCCTGTTTTCGAAGGCCCGGCCACCCACAGAGAGTTCGACGGTCTTGAGCCGGGCCTGAGGTATACGTTCCAAGTCAGCGCCACTAACATAGCTGGAGAGAGCCCGCTCAGCGACATGGCCACGTTTCGGACTGTTGCTGACCCTGGCCCCCCTGGCAAGCCGTTCGTCGTGTCTACGGACTGCGGCGCGGAGACGATCGAGATCGGCTGGGCCCCTCCAGAGGATGACGGCGGGTGCGAGGTAGAGAAGTACGCGGTGTATGAGTATTCTACTGAGCTGGTGGAGCTCACGGGGTCGGTAAACACGGCCTTGGCCTCGTCGTATACCATCACCGGGAGGAACTGCACTGCCGCCGGAGGGCCATGGCTGTTCACGGCTCGAGCTAAGAATTGCGAGGGGTGGTCGAGCGACAGCCACGCCCTGTATACTCGCAATGCCGATCTGCCTGGTCGCGTGGGTGGCCTCGGCGGAGAGACTGTGGACAACCAGAGCATTCGCTATACTTGGGATGCACTCAACTCGACCGTCGCTGGCATCGGCAGTCAGGCCACTGATGTCTTCCGCGGCTACGAGCTGTGGGGCGATGATGGTTTGGGAGGGCCCTTTGCCTTGGTCTATGATGGCCTCAATAAGCCCAATACGAGGTACTACCTCAGGACTGGGCTCGCGCTCGGGAGGACGTACAGGGCCTACGTGCTGGGGGTCAACATCATCGGCAAGTCCTCAGCGGAGGTGGGCAACAGGACGGTCCATTACACGCTGATGGCTTACCAGCCTTCACCGCCAGTTAACGTCAGTGCTGTCTACTATAGCGATACCTGTGTCGCTGTGACGTGGGACCCGAGCAGCGATGATGGCGGTAGTCCGATAAATTACTACCAGCTTCACCACGCTCCAGAGCCGCTGTACGTTTCGTGGACGGACGCCTCGATGGTCTATGGCGCCAACTGGCTCAACACGACCGTCTGTGGCCTGTCCGAGGGGGTCACCTACCAGTTCCGCGTCAGGGCCGTCAATTTTGTTAACATTACTGGCCAGTGGAGTGCTCTGGTGTCGCATGTTGTGGGCAAGCCTCCGACCGCTGCGCCACAAAATTTACGAAGGAGGTCCTCGACTGTGGACAGCATCGTGTGGGAGTGGGACGCCTTGTCGGGTCTGTACTACGGTGGTGCAAGTACGGTGTCATACCAACTTTTTGTCAACAATGGTTACAATGATGAACCTACCCTAGTCTTCGATGGCTCATCCGTCCCCAATGTCAGGACCTTCAACACCACAGGCTTGCTGTGTGGTCAGGTGTACGACGCCCAGGTGGCAGCTCAGAGCTCGATCGGCCTCGGCCCCAAAAGCGCCATCGTGTCAGTGCAGCTGGCCATACCGCCAGGCCCTCCACAGAGGATGGTGGTGGTCAGCAGCTCCACTGATGAAATCGTAGTGGCCTGGGAGGTCCCTGCGGACACTGGCTGCTCTGTAGTGGAGCATTATAAGGTCGAAAGGGACTGCGGCAGCGGCTTTTCCGTCCTTAACTCCTCCTGGCCTCTCTTGTCGTATAACGATACTGCCGTGCCGACTACATCGGGCTCACAGTGTGTCTATCGTGTAGCGGCTCGGAACCGGGCCCTGGCTGAGTGGAGTCCCTACGGTGCCTACGTCAGCGGCTATACGGCCACTGTGGCTGGCGCTCCGACGGGCCTGGAGGTCTTCGCGACCAGCAGGTCAACCTGCAGTCTCAGGTGGTCCGTGCCTGTTACCGACGGGGGTGCCACCGTCATCAACTACGACGTTTACATTGATGATGGCCGGGGTGGCAGCTTCGGCCGAGCGAGGTTCGAGTCCGCCCTATCTACTACTCTAACGGGGCTGACCCAGGGCTGGAGCTACCGTATCAAGGTTGCCGCTGTGAATGCTGTGGGGACGGGCAACTTCACGATACCTGTGTCCTGCATGGCCGCTGATACGGCAGGCCCTCCGAGGGATGTGAGAGCATCCAGTGACGGTGAAGGGATGATGGTGGTTGAGTGGGACGAGCCCGCCGACGATGGCGGGTCGTATTTGCTCGGATATAGAGTAATCGTGAACGACACTTGTACGGTGTACAGTAGCATAGTGGAAGCTGGCACCACAGTGGCCACGTTGCCCTGCCAAACGGGCGTAGCATACTCGCTGACTGCGGGGGCCTACACGCAGGCTGGATGGGGCGCCAACTCCTCGGCTGTCGCCTTCGTCTGCGTCCAGCCACCTGCTGCTCCGACAGGCCTCGATCTCAAGTATAACGTGGAGACGAGCGCACTGGACGTGAGGGACCTCCGCAGTCGTGGGAAGATGAGCCTGAGCTGGGACGAGGCTGCTGGTGCCAGCTCCTATAGGCTGTACATTGACGATGGCAGCAGGGGTGGGGAGTTCGCTCTGGCCTACCAGGGCACAGGGCTGAGCTACACCGCGACCGGCCTACTGGATGGCAACTACTACAGGTGGAAGGTTGGGGCGGACAATGGCGGAGGACAGGGAACCAACTCGAGTGCCTTCACAGCGCTGATGAGGTGTGTGCCGGCCAGCCCATCGGCGGCACCGAGCAAGACTGCTGGCAGCCCGTGGACGCTAGATGTAGGTGATGGTTGGTTCTACGAGTTGGTGATGCATTTGGGTGCCCTACCGCTGGCCCTTGGCGATTTTCGACTGTCCTGATTTAAAACAATTTGCGTGTAATGTTTCAGATAAGCTGGCCGGCGGCCAGTGATGACTGTGGGTCTGCTGTGCTCGGCTACAGGGTCTACCGAGACGGTCAGCTGGTCTATCCCATCAGCAACGCCTTCCAGGCTTCTCCAGTATTTGTGGGTGAGTAGTCAATGATGCCGTCGCTGGGGATCGAACCTGGGTGCATCGCTGTAGGTCTGACGAGCTCTCATACCTTCACCGTGGAACTTACCCCAGCCGAGGACGGCTACGTGTGGTTGCAGCTGACTACAGCAGCCCACAGCACACAGACGGCCTTCGATGTCGTCTATGGACGCAACAAGCACCCAGCTTGGCCGCAGGTGGGGGTCCCTTCGCCGCTGCCTTGGTCGTTCCTGAAGCGACTATTCTCAGGAGGCCTGTCGGGAAGCCAAAAGGCAAGTGTCCGGCGGGCAAGTCACTCGGGTCACAGTCCACCAGTGCGAGATGAGGCCGGGACAGCAGTACTTCGTCCATGTCTACCTGGAGGGTCTCAATGGTGGTGATGGCGATGGAGCTCTGTGGTCTGGCAGTCCAGTGCCTCTGACGAGGATATCTAGCTACTTCTGGGAGGACCCCAGAGTGATCGGCGCGACCACGGATAGTGTGGAGGTCCGATTCGGCGGCAGTGCTGGCAATGGCAAGGCTTGGTTGCAGGTGAGACATCGTGGGGGAATGTTTAAAGCACGCGCGTGCCAAACCAGCACAACACTCTTTTCTTGGAGTCTGTTTGACATCAAAATTGTTTTCTAATTTTTCGTCGGCGTTATTACTATGACAATACTGATCGCTGGCGGTTGAGGAAAGTAGCCAACTTGGTCCGTAGACGCTTGTTTGTGTAGGAAACACAACTCAAATGTCTTTCCTTCAGGTGGTGTCCGAGGCTTATGTGGCTGAGGTCAACGCTACTGCTGTGAAGGTCGGGTACAGACGCCACGGCCAGTGTGGGACTACCACGGAGGGCCTATGGGTCGTCCAGAATGTGACCACCAGGAACCTCACCAACTGCAACTTCAACGGCTCCGCAACCTACGTGCTCTTCGTCTACATCGAGGACGCCTTGGGCCGCAATGATGGTAGTCTGAGTGCTCCTCTCAAGTTCACAGTGCCGCCTAGTAACGCCTTCCAGAGTAGCCGATACCGCAGTCCGAGGGTGTACTCAACCCCGCAATGGAACCTGGTGCAGCTGGCCTTTACACCGGCCTTTACGGGAAGATATTGGGTCTCGGTCGTAGAGGGTGGAAGTGTTGGTACCATCAGGAGGGTGGATGGTGTAAAGGTGTTGCAAGGGTCCCTCTGTGGGCTGTCCGGCCGACCTGTCAACGCGGACGAGGATGTGATTGTAACGCTGAGGACCTGTGGCTTGTCGCCAGGAGTGGCCTACTGGGCGGTGGTGTACGTGGAGGACGGCCGAGGCTATGGTGACGGGACTTTGTCCGAGCCGCTGGCCCTTCGTACTGCCCCTCACAACACGCCCAACTTCTTCCTGGCCAACCCCAACATTATCAACTTCCCCACGGTCGGTCGAGTGGAGCTCAATCACACGGTGGCAGCCAGTGGTCGATTGTGGGCTGCTGTGGTCCCTGAGGAATCTTCGGCGTGCGTGTCTTTGGGGCAGCTGAAGAGGCAAGAGCTCAGCCCACAGGAGCCGGTAGAATGCGGGGTAGCTGGGCAGGCGGTGACTGGTGCCACGGCCAGTGTTCTCTCGATCACGGGTTGCTCATTGGCTCGTAGTGGTCGCTATGCGGCCTTCGTTTACGTCGAGGACTCCCTCGGCCTCGGTGACGGTACCGTGTCACCATTTGTCACCTTCGGCCTCGGACCTTCCAACACCTTCGTCTCCTTGCCCTACCTCCACAACCCTCCCACGGAGCGTGAGCTCAGAGTCAGCTTCCAGGCTAACACCTCGGCTGGCTACATGTACGCTTCTGTGGTCAGTAAAGTAGACAGCCCCGCCGTCGACGCCCAGGCTGTCAAGGCGGGCACCTATGCGGTTGGTGGGCCCGGGTGTCGGTACGATAACATGAGCATCGGCTCGGACCCCGTGTACGTCATTTTCAACTGCAGCCTCGAGAGGGGTAAGAGCTACGATCTCTACATGTACGTTGAGGACTCATACGGTCTGTCGGACGGCAGCCTGTCGCCGGCTGTTGAGGTGGCCGTGCCTGGGGCGTCGTTCGACTTCGTCGTGGGCCCGCTGGTTTCGAGCTCAGCCACACGTGATGGCGTCACGGTCAAATTCACGGCTGCACCGACTGACCCGGTATGGTTGAGAGGAGGCGGGCCTGATCTAGATGCATGGACTGGTAAGGCTTGGATATCGATCGTCAGGGCGAGCGCGGTTGGCCTGGTGGACGTATCTAATGTCAAGAATGCTACTTATGGGGTGGGCCATACGACGGATTGTCGGCGGAGCGGAGTTCTCGTCACTAATTTGACTGAGGTGACGTTGACCAACTGCACGTTGGAGCACTCAGGCGAGTACGTCGCTGCCGTCTACGTGGAGTCCCAGGACGCCTTGCACGACGGCCGCCTGGCCTTTACTCAGCCCTTCGCGGTCGTGGCCGGTACTTCCAACAAATTTGTGGCGCATCCGAGAGTGGTGACACCAGTCACCTCTGACGGGTTTGGCTTCAGCTTCGCGGCCGAGGAGGCGGGACTGTATTGGGCGATGGTCCGCGGATACACCGCAGCTGTGCCGACCATCGCCGATGTCATGTCCGGTGTGGATGCCACTGGAGGGGTCGGCTGTCGAGTCGCGGGAGCGGTGGTGACCGTTGGGAATGAGACTGCCTACCTTACCGGTTGCCAGATGCTGCACGACCGAGACTACGCCCTCTATGTATACGTCACCAGTGTTTCCGGTTACGGCGATGGCTCCCTGTGGTTGCCGGGAGTGCACCTCCGAACGCCCAAGTCGAACAGCTTCATCAGACCACCTGGACCATACATCTGGCCGAATCCACCGTCTAATACCACAGTGACAGTTGAGGGTATCGCCCCGGCCCGGTCGGGTAGGCTGTGGATGGTCGTGAGCCTCAGAGAGAATCGGGAGCGCATCACCCCAGCCACGATGAAGGCCGTGCCACCGCTCTACTCGACGGTATGCTATAGACAGAGCATCAGCGTCACTGCGGCTACTAACCTCAGTGGAGGCCTTAACGTTTTCAGTGGGTGTGGCCTGTGGTCTGGTGAGAGGGCTAGGTACACGCTTAACCTGTATGTGGAAGATACGCTCGGTGGTGACGATGGAACTCTGGAGCAGATCGACTTCGTGACCAAGGGCTCAAATTACTTTCTGGGGTCGGGTCCGGAGGTCTACAACGTCACTGCTGCTGGCTGTGATGTTGATACCAGAGTCGGTACAGTTGGTAAGCTGTGGATGTTCATCGTACCAGAGGACTGCCGCTACAACCAGACGGCCGCCTCGGCCAAGGCCTTGACCTGTCGCGTGGGGACTGAGGGCTGCTACTACGACGGAGCGTCGATTGCTCCGAGCCAACCTATCAGGAGTCTCACCAACTGCTCACTGAATGTGACCGGGAGCTATCATCTGGTGGTCTATGTGTCCGACGCGACCAGCAGCGCCAATTTGGACGGCCAGTTGGCGATTGTCAATGTAACAGATCAGAGTGGGGTTAGTGTCTTCAACCTTACCAACACGACTGCGAACTCCTTCCATCAGGGAACGCCGTTTATTGCCGCCACGCCCGACGGTGATGTTGTAACGTTCGGTGTGACGGTTGTCCGGTCCGGCTACGTCTGGGCGGTGGTGTGGGACGGTTACACGGCCGTTACTAAGGAGACTATCATGAACGGCTCAGCAGGGGTTGCTGCCGGGCCACAGTGTAGAGTCGAGAGGGCTGGTATCTTCGGCGAGGTAGAGATGATTTTCACCATGAGGGACTGCCGGTTGGTCCATGGAAGGCAGTACAGGCTGTTGGTCTACGCCTCTGGTACCTTTGGTGACACTCTGGGTGAGGTCGCTGAGCCATTGGACTTCACCGTGGCCCCGGGGACTAATAACTTCTTTCTCCGACTGCCACAGGTCAATGCCTCAACTGATGCCGGGTTCAATTCCACCACTGTACGTTTTTGGGCAGCCCGATCGGGCTACGCCTGGGCCATGGTCGTCGAGGCCCACAAGCTATCGGGCCTAACAGCGTCTGGTACCATGGCCTTCAGTGAAAGGAGCAACCCTTTGGCGGGTGTCCAGTCGGACAAAAACTGCACTCGGGGACCGGAGCCGGTGGCGAACTCGAGCTACACTGTGTGGGAGCTTCACAACTGCACGGCTGAGTTCAATGGTAGATACAGCGTGGTTGTCTACTTGTCGGGAGAGGCCAGAGGGACAGCCGGCACAATTGGGTGGTCCAATGACTTCACTGTACGGCGATCCAATACCTTCCACGTTCGGCCTAAGATGGTACGGCCGGCCACCTCGGACGGTGTTTATGTTGAGTTTGCTTGTGTGGAGACAGGACGCTACTGGATGCAGATAGCTACCCGGGCCAACGCCAGCCGAATCGGCCCGCGGGAGATGCGCTCTTCGGACTTGGCCACCGGTCATGTTGGCAGCTGCATGAAGTTCAACCAGGCCTGCCCGTCGCTGACGTCCGTGATGGTTGAGCTGTCCGGTTGTGACCTCCACAATGGTACGGAGTACACCTTGCTCACCTACGTTGAGGAGGGCACCTTGGACTTCGACGGCGAGCTGGACCAACTCGATTTTTCGGTAGAGGTTGCCAACAGCTTCATCTTGGGCCCGCGGGTGACGAGCGTTGCGTCGCCCGACGGCTTCAACTTCGAATTCACCCCAGCGGCCGTGGGCAAGTACTGGGCGTATGTGGTCCACGAGGCAAACTCCAGTCGGGTCGACGCTCGAGCCATCCGGGCCTCTCCGAAGGTCTATGCGGCCACTGTGGCAGCAACGTGCGAGGTCACTGGAGGAGCCATCGCCAGCACGGGCCATTGGCCAAATCATGTAACTTATGTTAACTTCACTGGCTGTGGCTTCACCAGGAACACCAAGTACGCCCTCTTCGTGTATGTTGACGATGAGCTAGCTGGCGGCAGTGGCCAGCTGAGCGACGCCGTGCCGGTGTTCATCGGTAAGTCCAATGACTTCTCCAAAGCTCCGCTCTTGACGAGTACCCCAACTACTACGGCTATTACGGTGTCCTTCACCCCATCGTCCAACGGCCTGGCCTGGGGCATCGTGTCCCTTCGGGGGGCAGTGGTCTCGGCCGCCCAGATGAAATCGGTGTCGCCGCCGACGGCGCCAGGAGCCACTACTGCTGTCTTCCAGGGTGTGGGCGTCACTGCGGGAGTGCAGGTGGCGTGGCAGTTCTTGGGAACGTACCAGGCTGGTGGTCTGTACACTGTCCTTATTTACCTCGATGATGGGACCATCGGGGCGACCGATGGAGAGTTCAGTCGCCTGGATGTGGCCATCCCGAACGCCGTCTCCAATAGGTTCGCTACTAATCCTTACCTCACCGGTGCAGTTACCACTGATGGCTTAACAGTATCATTCGTCCCGGAAATGGCGCGAGGACGGCTTTGGGTGTTCGTGGTGAGGTCGGAGGCTGACGGAGGCCCTCCGGCCATGACCGAGTCCCATGCTCGGATGGGGAGAGGCGCTCTCGGTGGTACAGAGTGCAAGAGATCCGGCCTGCTGGTCACCAATGTGCAGCAGAACGTTGGGCTTTCCGGCTGCGGGCTACATCACAACGAGAGCTTCTACGTCTGGGTGTACGTTGAAGGCTACTACTACAATTCGGCCCCGACGATGCCGGACGGGTCGCTGCATCCGCCGTTGATGGTCATGGTCCCCCTGGACGCCTCGGCTGCGGTACAGGACACGATGCAGCTGCGGTATAGGGATGGGGATGTCACTGCGGGTGAGATTGTTCTACGTGAATGTTGAGGTTTTCCGTTGTCTTGTTACTGCAGGCGCTGCTTACACATACACCATCCGAGCTGAGAACGCTATTGGTGTGGGGCACCCATCACAGACCTCACCACCTCTGCTGGCAGCAGGGCCTCCGAGTACGCCCTCGTCGCCGCTGTGTACCAGCACAACGCGGACGTCCGCTTTCTTGCAGTGGGCGGAGCCTGATGATCAGGGAGCTACGGTAAGAGGCAGGTTACCCTTCCCTAGAGGTTCCCAATGCCCTGGCAGGTACGCAGCTACAGTTTAGAGCTGCAGCGTGACAACGGCACTTGGGAGGAGGTATATTCCGGCACTACTACGAGCTATGTCGCTTCCATGCTGACGACGGGAGCGCAGTATAGCTTTAGAGTTGCTGCCAAGAACGATGCAGGGACTGGTACGTTTGTGAATAGCCGGACGAGTGTCTGTCGGGACTGTTATCTCTTGTGTAGGTAATCACTCGGAGGCGACGACACTGTGGGCGTGCGCACCGCCGCAGGCCCCGAGGGGTCTGTACATCTCGGCCAGGAGCCTCTCTTCAATAACAGTGGCTTGGCTGACCCCTTTGGACGACGGAGGCTGCGCCATTGCTTCGTGAGTTGGTGACTGTCCTGGTTCGGTTAAGGGCGGTGTTGTGTCAGGTACATCGTCCGTTGGGATGGTGTTGAACACACCGTTGACTCTTCATTGGCCTACACCGCCGCCAGCCTGACGGCCGAGTCTCGTCACACCGTGCAGGTTCGGTCGGTTAGCAACGGAGGACTGTCCACTTGGACACAGGAGGCCGCTGTGTGGGCCCAAGTGCCTCCGTCAGCCGTGTCCGCTCCCAACGTGTCCTTCAGTAACCGCACGGCCATCGGTCTGAGCTGGGCATCTCCCTCTGGTGGTGGCAGCGTCAAGAGCTACACTGTCTTCATGGACGACGGCCACGGTGGGGCTGTGAACCGTGTCGTGGCCAGTACGGATCCTACTGTCACTAGTGCTGACGTTGACTTGAGTGACGGTCTGGTCGCTGGGCAACGCTACTGCTTCGTCGTGTCGGCTGATAACGAAGGGACGATTGGTGACGGTGGTGGAGGGGCTATGCTGGTGGAGACCAGTTCGAGGAGCAGCGACGTGTGCGCGTACGCTGCTGAGGCACCCTCGCCGCCGCAGAATGTTCAGCTGCTCCGAAGCATTGCTACACAGATAGAGGTCCGGTGGTCAGTTCCGGTCGATGATGGTGGGCTGGCTGTGCTGCACTACGAGGTGGATGTCCAGGACCATGCCCTGGGCTATTGGGTGCTCATCGCTACCACAAGTTCCACAACTGTCAGCACTGTGTTTGACAGCTGCACCACGGGGAATCTTTATTCCTTCCGAGTGCGGGCTGAGAACCTCGTCCAGTGGTCGGATTACAGCACGGTTGCTACCGGCTACTGTGCGCTCCCACCCAGCGCCCCGACGGGCCTGGACAGGGTGAACTCGAGCAGATCTTATGTCGGTCTGACGTGGAACCCTCCGGCCCAGATCAATGGCGCCTCCCTGATCAGCTACAAGGTGTACGCGCGGTCTAGTCTTGGGAATGCGGCACCGTTCGTGGTCCATGACGCAGCAGCAACGCAGCGCTACGCTGAGCACAGAACCGGTATAGTTACGGGCGCTGAGTACACGTACTGGGTGACAGCGTCGAACGAGGCAGGCGAGGGTGCGCAGTCCAGTACCGTTACTGTTATCGCTGCTGGGTTGCCCGGCGCTCCGACGAATCTTCGGGTGGCGTCGAGATCTCGCACGAACATATCGTTCGCCTGGGACGCACCTTCTGATGACGGTGGAAGCTCTATCACGCACTATGAAGTCTACTATGGTACCACTGCCGGGGCCATCACGACCCGTGCGTGGCTTGGCGGAGGCACTGTGTCTGGGATGCTCTACCTCAGCGCGGGCTCCCTGTACTACTTCCAGGTCGGGGCTTGCAACGTAGTCAGCGCATATCCGTCCGGCAGCTGCACCCGGTCCTCGGTGAAGGCCGAGTATGTCGCGACTGTCCCTCCGGTGGTGCCAGCGTTGGAATTGGTCAGTACCAGTGCGAGCTCTGTCACACTCCAGTGGGCCTCTGGGTCTGATGATGGCGGTAGTCCCCTGACTAGCTACCGTGTCTACCGGGACGACGGTCGAGGGGGGGCAGTTACACAGATGGTCTGTGACTCGCTAACGCCTACGCTGTGCATGGCTACTGGGCTCAGCGGTGGCTTCGAGTATCGCTTCCAGATGGGTGTGGTTAATGTGGTAGGTGAGAGCGCCCGAGGCTCCACAGTAACGTTCAGGGCCTGCGAGCTGCCGCCACCACCGGTCGATGTTGCTCCGAGCCAGCGGGAATCTGGACAAATCACCCTGGCGTGGAGTCCTCCTACGATGGCCACTAGTGCTTGCCCGATCCTCGGCTATCAAATCCTTGCGGCTGCGTCAGAGGCATCTTACTGGTGCGACTCGGCGACCTACTATATTGTAGGGGAGGTCGTTGGGCACGTGAGGAGCTACCGCTACAACGCTGGGGATACCGGTGGCTACTGCCTTAAGGTGAGAAGCGCCAACTTCCAGACACAGCAGACGGTGAATACCTCTAGAGTGGGCCTTCCATCATCGATCATCTGGGCGCGCGCGGCTGGCGTTCCCAGTGCTCCTGGGCCTGTCCAATGGGTGAGCAGCAATGATACGTATATGGAAGTTCAGTGGACGGCGAGTAATTCCACTGGAGGGTTGCCGATTTTGAACTACCAACTTCAACGGGACGATGGGCTTGGAGGCTCCCAGTGGACCACTGTAGCGAGCCCGACCACGCTGACCTCCCCCGTGGCTGGTCTCACCCCAGGACTGCGCTATGGCTTCCGTGTGAGAGGGGTAAATAACATAACCCTGACTAATGCCTTGGCCGACGTAGTGGACTGTTGTTGGTCACCGGTGTCCTACATCCATGCTGCCTCTGCGCCACAGCAGCCCTATACGCTGGACATCTACGCCGACAGTAGTGATCGTCTCGGTGACTCAGCAGTTAGGGTCCGATGGGTCTATAACGCTACTATAGCGGTTATGGCGCCGAGCGCCGGCCTGCCAGTGACCGGGTTCAAGCTGTATCGATCGGCAGGCGGTCTGGCGACGGCTTTGGACGTGCTTGTGTATGACGGCTCGGACCCATCGGCTGCTGATTTTGTGGTCACAGGCCTGACGCCATCGGAGACGTACAGATTCGGAGCCACTGCTGTCAATGCTGTAGGGGAGAGTAGCAAGGAGCAGTACATCACGGTGACTTGCTGCGTAGCTCCGGGTAGGATGGCCCGCCCTAGTGTGGGACCCTCGACGGGAGCCGACAGCGCTGTGGAGTTACACTGGACTGCACCTGACAGTACTGGAGGCATGGCTTTGACGGAGTACCGAGTGTATAGGGATGACGGTAACCTCGGCGATATCACCACCAGTGTTTATAGTGGAGGGACGGATCTTACAACGGTGGTCAGCAGCGGCCTTACCGTAGGCAAGCACTACAGGTAGGCTTGCATCACTGGAGGCTTTTCAATGCGCAGGTCTGTTGTCAGGTTCATCGTCGAAGCCGTAAACGCAGTTGGGGCTGGCGTTAGCTCTCCTGTGTTGAACTATCAAGTCTGCGGGCCTCCATCCCCTCCTGATAGCGTGACTGCCAGTGAACGAACTGACACCACGGCGAAGATATCGTGGACACCCAGCGGGTCAACAGGAGGCAACGGTTGCCTGCTAGACAGGTAAGAGGCTCTTCGCCGTTCTCGAGGCAAATTTTTCGGCTGGATACTCGTGATCGGTAGAACTCCAGTGTGACCAAATATTAGTTTCGGCAGTATTATTAGACATTTCGGCGGCCTTCTGAGTTCCATCACGGTTTCTGTTGGTAGTTGCATGCCTCCCAGGAGCAGTTGCCATTTTCTGTTACTCGTCTGCCATGACTTGTCCGATCTCTGTTCGTCAGGTACGAAGTGTCGCTTCGTGAGGGTTCCGGCGGTCCCTTCACCGTCGTCAAGACGGTCGGCCCAAGCGTGATCTCCTACGTCCATACAGGCCTTGGCCCCGGCCATAGCTACACCTTTAAGGTCACTGCGTACAATGGCGCATATGCCAGCTTTGCCCCCGAGGCTAACGTCACCTTCACTGCCGGCTCGCCGCCTAGTGCGATACCAACCGCCCCGACGTTCGTCAGTGGCCAGGTTACACCGTCGCTCAGCCTCTCTGTTGCCCACGGCACGGCAGAGTCCTCCAGCCTACCTGTACTCGAGTACCAAATCTTGATTCGCCCGTGCAATGTAGCCGGCAACGACACCTTCATATCAGCTCGTTTGGCCGGAAGTTTAACGCTCACTACTACCAACTACCCTCAACTGTCCGCAGGCATCGTCTACTGCATCAGGGCGCGCGCTTTTAACGTCAATGGTTGGAGCGCTCACAGCCCGACTGCTAGGCTGATGGTCTCGGACCTTCCCGCGGCGCCATCGTCATTGCAGTTCGCCGGAGGTACCGCTACGAGCCTCGAGATTGAATGGAGCTCGGCAGTGCCAGCGGCCAACTCGGCCCCGGTCGTGTCTTTTGAGGTCGTGTACATCGATCTCACCTCTGACCCTTCCGTCGAGCACAAAGTGATCATCAGCGGCAGCGGCCAGTCAGCTGTCCTCAGTGGACTGACGTCGGCCAATATATACCGAGTGAAGGTGCGTGCCTGCAGCCTGAATGGCTGTGGTGGCTACAGCAGCCTCCTTGACCTAGTGTGTGGTGGCGTGCCTGACGCCCCCTCGGCGCCCGTGCTGAGCACTTCGACTGACGGTAGCGTGACTGTTGCCTGGACGTTCCCGGGAAGCAACGGGGGAGTGCCGATACAAAAGTTCTTCGTGTACACTTCGGTCGACAGCGGTGGCTCTTACAGCCTCGACTCGACGGTCGCAGCGAGTACGTTAACACAGACGATAAGCTGTACTGCTGCTAGCTACATAATGGTGAAGGTCGCTGCCAGCAATGGCGTTGGCGGGGCGTATGGCTCGGACCCCATGGGCCCTTACTCGGGGGCTTTGGGGACTTACTGTGCGGCTGAGCCTGACACACCGGCGACTGCTCCGAACATCACCGCGACTGGCAGTCTCTTGACGGTGAACCTGCCGTCCCCGTCGGTGGCAGAGCTGCACAGCGTCGCTCATACAGGCTGGACGGTTTATTTTGACGACCTTGACGATGATGATGCTGAGTATACAGTCTTCAGAGTGTACGACACAAGCACAGCCTGGCTGCGGACTCCCACGGGAGTGGTCCGTGGTCACAGCTACCGAACATATCTCGAGATTTGCAGCGTGGTGGGATGCTCTGGTGGCAGCCCAGTGTCCGAGGCGGCGACTGCGGCTGATACTCCGACGGCCCCGACTAACCTTCATGCTACCAGCACCACCAATGACGCCATCACCGTCGAGTGGGGCCATGATGGTGTAGACGGTGGCAGTCCCATCACGGCCTGGTTGGTCTACACGAGCACTGATGGCAGCAGCTTCAACCATTCCACCACCATCGACGGCGCGGCGACTAACTTTTCGGGTCGGACGCACGTGCAGGCCTGCGCGGTTGTGGGTGGGGTGGCGAGCTCCATGCAGTACGTTTGGTTCGCAGTAGCCGCACAGAATATGGCGGGCGCTAGCGCCCAAAAGTCCACCGGTGAGTTCACAGCGCATAATGTTGTTGCTAGTCGCGATGTGTGGTCATCGTCTTAGGTTGCTGTCCACTGCAGTGGACCTCCTCGTACGCCCTCGACTGCGCCCAGTTTAGTCTCTACCTCGGCCACGGCTATCACTGTGGGCTGGAGTATCCCTCACGCCACCGCGGACCTCTACGGCGCCAAGTACCTCGGTATCACAGTTTGCATTGACGATGATGACAGCAACACTGCGGACAAGTCCTGTGTGGCTCTCGATAGTACTGTGCAGACCACGCATCAGTTCCCCTCGCTGCAAGCCGGTCTCACGTATTCGCTTTCATACCAACTTCGGACGGAATCTGGCAGTAGCGGCTGGTCCCCCACGGTTTCTGTTGTGGCGGCTGCTGTGCCGGAGGCTCCTAGAAACGTCAGGGTTATGACCGTTGGCGATACGTCGGTGACGATCGGGTGGAATAACACGGGTTACAACGGCGGGTCGCCGGTTACTTCAAACGCTGTTTACAAGTCGACTGACTTCGGCGTCACTTGGTCGACGGCGTCCTCCTCGATCGCTCCCAATATCCTGGTCCTCGCTACCAGCTGCACGCAAGCACAGCATGTTTACTTCTACGTAACAGCTACCAACTTGGCAGGTAGGCCCCTTTACATGCAATCAACACTAGACCCTTTACATGCGTGAAGTCTCGGAGGCCTCTTCGTGATATCCTGCGATCAGCGGTGATGAGTATCTTTCTTTTTTTAGGTGAGTCCGCTCGAAGTGAAGTGGTCACAACGCGGTGCTGTGACACGCCGGATCAACCGTCACCACCACAGAGGGTTAGTCGCAGCGCCGACTCTATCACAGTCAGCTATTCGATCTCAACTGCCGGTCTGCACTCCTGCAGTCTGGTCGGCTGGAACGTTTATGTTGACAACGGCGTTGGTGGTCCCTTCACGCAGCACCACATCAACGACGGCAGCCAGCTCGAGTTCACAGCCAGCGGCCTTACTGCCGGGGCTTTCTACCTCTTCAAAGTCCAGGCGATTTCTGAGTCGGGAGTGGGCGCCGAGTCTAATGTCGTTAACATTTCTGCGGCCGATCCTCCGGGAGCTCCCATCGGCCTTGCTGTGATCAACTCCACTGACACTGCTATCAGTCTGTCGTGGGACATGAACGGTGTCTCGGACGGCGGAGCGAAGGTGAACTATTATTACATTCACGCCACGGGGGATGTCTACTGCAACAGCTGGCCCGGCACTGCGCAGGCGACGGTCTTCGCTTCTGGCGGAGTGCTCAATCACACCGTAGACTGCACAGCCATCAGCGGCCTGGTTGGCTCCTTCAGTCAGGAGTATCTCTGTCTGGCAGTGTCGGCTGCCAACATCGCAGGAACCTCGGCTAGGAGTGATCATATCAAGTGGAGGTGAGAACTGACTGGAGCTCTGTGGACTCTGGGAGGTCTTCTATCATACCAGTAGGGCGCGTATTTAGACCCATTATCGATATAGCAATAGCACTAGTAGGGTACTGGTGCTAACTAGACTGGTAAACTACCTAGAACTAGTAGTAGCCTATGTGTTGATTGATACACTGCAATAACTAGTCAGTATTTTAGTACTATAGCATTTGATACTAATAAGGCTGCCCGCGTCGTCAGGTGCTCGGACAAGCCCGATACCCCGACGACCGGCCTGTCCGTGGATCGGTTGTATTCTTCGAAGACCTCGATGAGACTCGAGTGGCCATCGCCAGGAGGCCTTCACGGCGCCTTTGTCAGAGGCTTCGAGGTGGACTATGATGATGGTCTCAATGGTCTCTACACCACCGTCAAGATAGGGTCGGCTACGCAGCGGTCTTACACGATAGAAGGCCTCACCACGGGTAGGGTTGGGCTATACCGGCTCGGCCCGCTGTGCTGCCATCGGCGTGAAAAGAGCCGTTAGTGGGAATGAAGGTGGTTGATCTCTGGTCAGGTCGAATGTATCGAATCCGGTACAGGGTCGTGACCGAGACGGGCTCTAGTTTGAGTTCCCCAGTAGCCAGCCACTTGGCGGCAGGGATGCCTTCTGCGCCCAGTGCCCCGACCTACTACAACTACACCGTTGCTGGCACCACCATGACCGTCACTTGGACCTGGTCGGGTGACAATGGCGGCAGCTCGATTATAGGCTGGCATGTGAGATCCTCCTGCCCTCCAGCTGTCGGGTTAGCTGCCACTGTGTACAGGTCTCCACCGGCATTACCCCAGACAACATGGGTTACCCCCTGGCCGTCCCGGCATACTCGCGATACTTTTCCTTCGACTGTATGTTCGTCAGAGACGCGGCCAACACTACTTATAACCTCCATAACAATTACACCTATGTCAAGGTAGGCCTGCCCGCCCTCGCCTGGAATGGAGCGCGATGCTTTCAGGTGGCCGCACTGAATGGGGGAGGTCCAGGCTACTACTCCCCAGTCAGTCGAGTCTGGTGCTCTGAGAGACCACAGCCACCAGTGGTGGAGGAGGACGAGGATGCGACGAGTGAGTTCCTCTTTACTGCTAGCGCGTGCGGTAGATGGTGGTCAGTGTCGTATAATAACTATATATTTATGTCTATATTGAGTATAAGATTAATAGCATCATTGTCTATCAGGCGATACCTCTGTCGGTATCAAGTGGACTGTGCCGAACAACAGTTTGACCTACGGCGCCCCGTTGAAGTCGACTCTGATCTACATGGGTTCGAGCAACCTGAGCCTGAGCCTCTACGACGAAGTGTTGAACACTGCAGCCAGGACGCGCAGGGTTACCACCGGTATAGTGGCTGGCCGAGCGTACTACTTCCAAGTTGCTGTGAAGAGCGCAGCTGCAGAAGGGAACAGGAGCGAGATTGTTGAGGTAGAGGGAGGTCGCGGGTTCGATCCCTGGCTCGGACATTCTCGTGGCAGGTGCGTGCTTGCAAACAGATGGAGCAACCCGATCCTCCATTCCGTGCTGACGGCAATGCCACACACAACCTGATCGGGTGGTTGCCACCGGTCAACAACGGGTGTCCCATAACAGGCTTCCGCCTCTTCGCCCAACACTCTGGTCTCACCTGGCAAAGTGTCTATCCCTACTTGGAGCCACCTGGACTCAATCTCGCAAGCCCCTTCGATTCGAGTCTGACAGCGTCCTGGGCGATGCAGCACTACATGGACTGTCGGGAGAGCGCCACTCTGCAGGTAGGCCACACCCAGGGCTAGGACGATGGTGATGCTGATGTAACATTCAACCAAACGAGCTGATTGGCGCAAAATAATAATAACTCTGATGAAAATAGGGCAGGGCACCGTGCAAGGGCATGGGGAACACCGATATCAATCTCGGATCATCATTAACTAGCACGCTCTCGCCCTTGAATACAATACCAAATAAATTGCTGTCGGGGTCGTGTAGTCGTGGTCGATTGGATTGAGCCTCGGATTGACTCAATCCGAGGCTTCTAATAGTGTTAGGATAGTCTTGTATTCATTTTTTTGCATTGCTGGGTGAACCCACGGCGTAAGCTCGAACGTACTGCTGTCCGGCCATAATAAGTATCTGGTGGTTCACGCGCTTTCATCTCGTGATGGGTGTCTCCAGGCGCTTCTCGTTCTTTTCCCAAAGCTCACGGGAATTTCGGTTGAGTCCATAGATTCGGACTTGTCTGGTTTGATCAGGTATCCTACTACCTGCGAGTGTACAGCACGAAGGGTTATCGAGATTCCGCCTCGGTCACGCTGAGCTGTGCCAGCGTCCCTGAGAAGATGGCAGTACCCAGTCAGGTAGGAGGGACAGCAGCAGTCGACTCTTGAGGGTTTGCGTTATGGCAGGTTGCCGGGCTGTCGTCCTCGAATATGACGATTGGCCTCAACTGGACTCAGCCAGCCATGAACAACGGCACAGTTGTGGGCTACCGAGTGTATCGCAACACTGGCCCGGCCACGGCCATCGACCTTGCCACGCCAGACGCGACATGTGGAAGGGAACTCATACCATGTGATGGCCGCGGTCTGGGCTAGGTGATGCTGATATCTTCTTCTCGATGCTGACAGATCCGACCTCTTGTACCCTCACTGGGCTCGTCAGCGGTACGGACTACCAGATCCGTATATCGGCCGTGAACACTATCGGGGAAGGGCCCCTCAGTGACATCGTTACCTTCACGGCTGGCAGCTCTCCCGGGGTCCCCACACAACCCATCAACACTCTTGCGAGCAACAGCAGCATGCTGCGGTATCAGTGGACGGCCGCGGTTTCTAATGGTGGGCTACCAATGCTCATCTTGCTGCTGCTGACCGAGCCTGGTCAGGTATACCACTGAGAAGGTATCGGTTCAAGCTGTGGGAAGTGGGAGTGGGTATGGCTAATACATGGATGGGCAGCATTGGCAGCCCGCCCCCCTCTGACGTAAGGTGCTCACTGCAATGGTCCGGGCTCCACCCACGCTCGGCTTGAAAATTTCACGATTAAGCCCATCACGAAGGGTTCGGGCGTTCTCTAGTTGCTCTTAGCCCTTGGGGCTAGGAAGTCGCTTCTCACCATTCTGGCATGGTGCTCATGGCTCAGATCAACATCACCACAGCTGAGGTGCCGAGCCTAGCGCCTAAGAAGCAGTACCAGCTGTGCGTGACGGCGGAAAACTCTCTCGGGTGATGCTGCTGCTGGTACCGATCCCTGTGCTGCCAGCTGTTGATGTCTTCAGGTGGGTATCCGACTGCAGTGAGCTGTCCAAGGCCTTGATAACCGACTGCGATGACCACCTTGACCTCCCTGGATGGACGCTCGATCGACCTTCATACGGTGGGCGTACCCGCCACTCGGCCGCTGAGTGAAAGTCTACCGCGTAGGAGTTGCTGCTACCATTTGGCGCAATGACACGGACTGGCCGCGTGCCGGCACCATCAAGCTTCGGTGGAGCGAAGTGTTCGATACTGGCGGAGACGACCAGGCGAACATCGAGTAGGGCCGGCCAGGTTTTCCTCATCTCCGTGAGGCCGTTGTTGGGGTGCAGGTATCAGCTGCAAGGTGGGGTCAATGACACGTCTTACCAGATTCTGTATAATGGTACAGACCCATGGGTTGAGGTAGAGCGGTGATTGTGGTCACTGCTGTGTGTTAAGCTGGGTGTATCGCAGGTTAACTTGACCAGCGGAGTAACGTGGCAGTTCAGAGCGAGGGCACGGAGCAGACGACAGGATTGGTCGGAGTTCAGCACTGCCTTCACGGCCACCAGTTGCGATCTACCATCAGCGCCCACCAATTTCAACATTACGGTAGTCTCCCGGGCCGGCCTGCTCCACTGCAACTCGGTCATGATTCTCCTCAGACGGGTACGTTCATCGCCGTGAGCTGGTCCCCGCCAGCCAGTGCGGGTGGGTCCTTCATAAGCGGCTATAAGATTTGCAGCACCAGCGAGGCTCAATGCACCAGCACCAACAGTAAGCGTCTTGTTGCCGATATGTAATGAGCTAGCGTTCTCAGGCACGACTGCGTACCACCAATGGCCGCGACCCTCGGTGTCGGCTAATGTAACATTCACTGCGCAGGCCGAGAACGCCTGCGGTTACGGCACCGCCTCGTTATTGGAGTGCGACCCGTCCAGCGCTGGCTGTGTGTATAATTGTTGCCCTAGTCAGAGGTGATAGTCTGGCCATGTCATGCGGTGAAGCCTTGAGTGAAGAGCCGGCACTGTTGCGTTTGTCATCTATCAATGGTATCTTTTTCGCTGAATCACGCCGAGTGTGCGAGAAGAGGACTTATGGACTTGTGGCTTCTGTGGGTTTCTTTTCGGATTCCCGCTGTGTGCAAGTCGGGCAAGCATCCAGATGGGCTCTAGAAGGTGGTAGCGAGGAGTATCATTTGAAATCGATGATGATACTGCCGGTTCCATCGGCCGTGCTCAACGTGGGTTCATCGCCTGCGAGTTCACCAGTGGCGGTGGTTTGGGGATCATGTCTTGTTGGGCGCGCAGTCCGCGCTTCATCATCCGATATCCCAGAGAAAGGTCGACTTCCATCACTTCTTTGTGAGGTCTACCCAGCCCTACGATCTTCAGCTTAGCGTTACGTCTTCTCTAACGGATGCCCAACGCCGAAGGTCCATTATCGGTGATGAGCTTTTCCGGCATGGCCGTCGGGTCGGTCCAACAGCCGCTTGGCCCCCCGGCCGCCGAGTGTTGTGTATTGGATTCCTGCATACCGGAGAGCTTCGATCTGGGCAAAACGCTGGGCACGGGGTCCTTTGGGAGGGTCCGCTTCGTGACGCACAGAGCGACTGGGAAGCACTACGCATTGAAGATACTTAAAAAGGCTGCGATAATTAAGCTCAAACAAGTAGGGAGCTGCCAGGCCCTGGCATGAGACTCGGACGCGGCTGATATGTTTTCGGGAATCTGAGACGAAGCAGCTCGGTTCGTTCCGCTTTATGATGAGATAACGGAGAATGCCTGTCAGGTGGATCATATCAACTCGGAGAAGACTATCCTAAAGGCGATTCATCATCCGATGATAGTCAATCTGTATGGCTCGTTTCACGATGAACGACACCTTTACCTCGCTCTCGAGTAAGCATGGGCTTGGTTCGGCCATCCGGTCTAGCCTGCGTCCTCAGGTACGTCGTAGGTGGCGAGTTCTTCACCCATCTGCGCAAAGTCGGGCGGTTCGGGAACGACGCTGCCCGATTTTACGCGGCTCACATTGTGAGCATCTTCGAGTACCTGCACTCTAAAAACATCGTCTATCGGGACCTGAAACCGGAGAACATCCTCCTCGGCGCGGACGGCTATCTAAAACTCACCGATTTTGGATTCGCCAAAGTGAGAATGACCGTCTGAATGTTGTTCTTATCCGTCGTCCTCAGATCGTGGAGCAGCGCACGTATACGCTCTGTGGGACGCCCGAGTACATCGCACCCGAAGTACTGTTGAATAAGGTTAGCGGAACCTCTGCCTCAGAGACTGGAGGACAGTGCTGCTCAGGGCCATGGGAAGGCTGTGGACTGGTGGACGCTAGGAATCTTGACTTATGAGATGATGGTTGGGTATCCGCCCTTCGTTGATGAGGACCCAATGGGTAAGGCTCGCGCTGTGGTATGGCAGGTGATTTGGCTGAGTAGGTATCTACCAGAAGATTCTCGCGGGGAAGATAGTTTTCCCTCGATCTTTCGACAAACATGCTAAGTCACTGGTGAAAAAGATCCTGACCGCGGACTTGAGTAGGGCATGGTCGAAGGGTGTTCTTCAAGGCCGATTGATTGTTCCGCAGCTAAACGCTTTGGCACGCTGAGAGGTGGCGTAGATGACATCAAGAAGTGCAAGTGGTTCTCAAGTGAGTTGCCCGATCACTACTTATCCGCCTCCACGATCGCTGTTCACTTGAAACACGTTACTGGCGCAGTTCGCTGCTTGAAGCAGTCTGTGGTTAATGTGTGTTTATGAGTAGGCATCTCCTG